>DWDX01005864.1:0-10139 GCA_018245675.1 Agara michaeli | reverse complement strand
GTAAGATGTTTACCGTCTATTAAATATTCTGTCACTCCATAAGCTTGATCCCGGGTGTTGCTTGCGAAACATTGATAGAAACCCTCATCGTTCTGCTGCGAATTTTTGATATGTAATCGGAGTCCATCTTCGGATACTCTGGTCCTTTCCGACGGTTTCATCGGCCGACCATTGTGTATCCAATAGACTACTTCTATTGGATGACCGGAGACCTTACAATCCAAACTGGCATCAGCATTCAGCTTCACTCTTAACGTTTCAGGTTTTATTCGGACGGAGATTGGTTCTGCAACAAAAGCGAGTTTCCTGGGTGAATAAAAGCAAAAGTCTGCATTGTTCGCGATAGAATAAAACGTCTGCTATGTAACGGACGGAAATCAATCGATAACGACGTCGCCGCGTCGCGTTGTCTTTAAAAGAAACGAACACAATGAAACTGCTATCTTAAACTGAAATTATCTCTACAGCAGTATTAATGATACTATTCATAGCTTACCTACGGCTGAAAATATTCGGATAAAAATAAAACTCAACTGGACGGATTCGTTTGGTTGATATCGCTTAACGGGTTCTATTGATGATAAGTACTTAGTTATTTGTGTTCAAATACTGTTGATTTTGCTGAATACAACCTATTTTATGTCCCAGTATGTGTGCTTGTCCCACGTCTTGAAGACCATTGGAACATACTCTACAGCGCTTGCATATGCACTGATGTAATTTCGTAGGCTCACATTAGATATAATCATAATGTAACTAAACTACAGTTACCTGTTACGAATAGCGTGAAATGTACGGACTCTCCGGCCGCAGTGTTGTTGAGCCAGCACACGAGGCGTCCGGCGTCCTCGCGGCGCACGGCCTGCACGCTCAACAAGCCGCCTACAACGGTCGACCGAGCCCACATGCTAGTCTTCTCCAGTGGTATTAACTGCTCGTGGTGTTCACGAAACCACCTATTAAAAATGTATGAAAATCTATAAATAGCATCTAATTCCATTTTAACGTTATTGTTCACGTAAGTGTAAGTAAGTGCGATATTTAAAATTTATGTCTAATAGATATTACGAGTATAGGAGTAGGTATATTATACTAGTTTTTAACCACGACTTGGTTTGCGGAGAAACTTTACTTCAACATTCAACCCAGATTTCGCTCTTTCAGTTTCAAAGTTCAATAAGTCAACATGAAATTTCAACAGTCAACTCAGCGGTCTTGATATTAAAATGATAATGGCAGACAGACGGAATAACATTAGTATTTATGACATCTATTAACAAATTGTACACTTCGTTCTTAATCGCATACATATTTCAGTAGCATAATTATATAAGAAATTACGAGATCCAACTCAAAGCTAATAGATTCTAACCGCCGAATTGTAAACAAGGAAAATCAAAAGGAAAAGCGATAGAACTTACAGTATGAACTCGTTTGTATGTATTTCAAGCATAATACGAAAATTGCGAATTGAAGTTATTCACTAAACGATGTAAATGTTCTAATTGTGTCTAGTGTATATTGACTATTTATTTCTTTAATTAATGTTATAGATTCATAACTACAAAACCATTTAAAAGTACCGAACATCTTCTATATTAGTATAATACATTGCTTTTCTTAAAAGATGTGCTTAGATGTGTCCTTTCTTATCGTACGGATTATACATTTACTTTTATTACACGGGAGTTATTCGTTATTATCAGTATTAAATACACATTGCACTGCACAAGGCTTAACAACAATACAAGATATACGGGTATAACGGTAATGTCCAATGCAAACACATCAGCCTCGAATATAGTTTGCATTCAGCCATTTCAGTCGCCGACACTGCAAACAGGATTGGAAACTCGTAAACTCGTACAGCGTATTAATATTGGAACGCTATTAACTGACAAACGAAATTTTGTTATGTTAATTCGATCGGAATCTATTTGTAAGAGTACGGATACCATCTGCGCCCGTTGTTAATATCCGGACTATCCCGACAATAGCGCAACTCGTTTCGTACCGTTCAACTTTTGTGCTGGCACCTACGGAATCTTTACGGATAGAGAGACAGATGCGAAAATGTTTGAATAACTTACAACAGTGAATCTGAATAGGTTTTAAATTGAAAAATTCGACAAAAGTCGTTTTATTCTTTGTCGTTTTCGTGAACTTTATCGATATATTTTTGAATACCGCACCTTTTTTTAATCTATATTGCGGCACAAGTAAATCACCGAAGATAGTTCTTAAAGTGACGATAAAAAGGTTGTTAATTTGCAATATCAGCCTGTCTAACCTGCAGTTAACCTAAATCAAATGCAGGTTATATAACCTGCATTTGAATAATTTAATTTAGACTACACAAAGGCGAATTCTCTGAATAATAAGGTCCAAGTTCAAAAATATGATAGTTATTGTACAGAAGAATGGTAAAGTAACACATGCTGTCTCCCAAACTGGCTGATCAAAAGAAGTGATTTCAACCCTTAGTTCAGGTGTTCTTCTGTGATAAGCGGAGCGTTTGATTTTATCGGGCATACGTTCTTCACCTTGTGGAAAATTAAAGAATCTAATATTATAATAACAAATGTGGTGCATTGTCTTGCTGGCAATATTGGTATTTGAGTGTATATTTTTCACATTAATGAGAACAGTTTCGAATGATCTTTTGAATATCATCATTGATAGTGTCAGCAACCGACCGCGAATACTGTATGAATAGGATTATGATTGTCAAATTAGTTGCTTAGTATTTCTTGTGATATTTATACTTTATTTAAATAGGTTTGAGGTTCTTCTGTTTATTAAATATACTACTATTTTCCTCTCTTTGGCCGTTCTGTACCGTTTTGATAATTTTATAAAATATATAACAATGCAAGTGTGTACTTTTCGCATTCGACTCCCGGATAATTTCAAGAAAAGATGCCGTCTAATATCCTGCGAGAAATATCCCGGAGCGGAATGGCTGTGTGCCGTATTCAGTGTTCTTCAAGTTAGGTTGCCTTTATGGAATACTTTTGAAAGGAGCTGCATTCTTAGTCCGTAAGGATTTTTATAATGGCTTGTTTTCAATGTTAGAGCAGCTGAAATGTTTTTATTTCCGGAAGACTGAAAAATTGTGCATCGCAATATATTCTAAGTGCGATCTCAAATTATAATAATATATGTATATAAATAAATAGATATATTGTCATCCGCTGTCTGTTCAAATCGGGTAAGTATATCTTTACGTAGTTTGGGATCAGATGACCGTGTGAGTTGTCACAAAATATTATTATCATTTACAATACTGATATCATAATATGCTAGGTTTGTTTACTGTCTCGTGTACTTAGAAGCAGTAGTTCGCAAGACAAACAGCTGAATAAAGCGCACTCCGTGTTTGACCAAGCGCCGCGCGCCGCTAAGATCTACGATTTCAAGTTCTGCACCTAAATAAATATTTAGTATTACGCCATGTGGAGCTTCTACTCAGAAGAGATACTACTTCTACTCAGACATACTCATGTCCGACAGTAATTTATGGATATCGTTCGTTTCATTTATTTTGACCAACTTGAAAGAGCATGACATAGAACAAGTTTCAATGAAATGAAAGTTTAAAAAAATAAAGAAATATGTATAAAAAGTCGTAAAACAAATGAAGTTAACTGGAGTTGAACCGATTGTTCTATTGAACTACAGCTGTAAGAACCAAGTTAATATATATTCATATTAGTATAGTAAAAGAAATCTGCAACGCAATTACGAGTATAGTCAAAACGAGAAAATGGAATGTACGAGGCGAGGTGCTTAAAACTATAAAATATTCAGACACGGCTTGATACCGGAGCTATAAATATATACATACGCGGTTGGTATAACTGTATAATCGACGCAGATACATTTACGAGGGCGTAATGCAATTTGCCGGGTTTCGCACGCTAAATTTCTCCTTGGCAGTTAAAACGAATCACGTCGCGTTGGGATTATAAAATTGCGGTAAAACCTCGGCATACGATCAAAACTGTTCTCCGACAAAATAAAACGACACCGTCGGACAAGCCACACCGGCGCATATCGAAGATGAAATATTTCAATTGATATTTTCATTCAGAGGGTGGCTTTGCAGATATTTCTCTGACACCGCAGCAAATTTTATTGTCATATCTGTGTTGAATAGATGGGATGTTACGTGCAATGAAATTTTCTTTTGTCTCGATTCCGGTTGCTCGAGTATTGAAAGAGCTGGTCGAATATAAATGAAATACAATAGTAGCTGTTATTCGGTTACGTTTTATAAAATTATACGAATGGTGATCGCGTAGCCAGGAATACAAAGGGAATTTAAAATCAGTGGAAAGGTAACCTATATATATTTCTAGTTAACAAGACATATGATAGCTAAATAATGTTTGTATAATAATTGCTAAATGCATTAAAAGTAGCAAAAAATGTATGATTCAATATCGCTATTTATCTATTGACAATATTTATCTTTTAACGATTCATAACATGTATTTATGGGCCAAACATTAACAGAGAAAACACTGCAGTTGTGTTCTGGTCTGATAAATGTAGATTGCAGACACGATTCGCAGGAGGCATTTGAAATTAATTGTCAGCGGTAGCATGTGTGACCGATCTCATGTAATACTTCAGTGTTGTTTGAGGTGAGTTACAGATGTCTATGAACTGCTGCGGTCACATTACACCACGAGCGTTCGATGCTCGTTTGTTACGTTCATAACATAATCAATGTTGATTCTTGCCGTTATCGTGCACAGATAAGATGCATTCAGGAGAGTAATTCACAAGCCGACTTTTTAGTTACACTTATGAGATAAGTATTTCTCATTACAAGATAATTATATAACTTTTTATATATCATCAATTTTAACTTCATCGTCTAGGTTTATTTCTTGGTTGCTTGATAATAATAATATATGTAAGTCATAGTAACAGAAACAAATACGTAATGGTTTAAATAAATGTAGAAGATCGAAACCCTAACCACTATTCTGTAACTGCTTAAAAACTACAAATACTAAACAAGAAAAATAAAAGCCTTATTTGTGCGATGAAACTATACATTAAACAACGAATTTTGATGGTTGACGATAAATTGATATTATTCTAACCCTCTGAGGGTTGATTTGGCTTGGGGCCAGCGTAACATGTCAAGCACCCATCGGGGTGTAAGTGTCATGTCTTAGACACTAAAACCTAATGTTAATCGTTTTGAAATTAATATACTCGTACTAAATATCTTAATTTTTGAATCTACTGGAAGTGACTTATGACATACGACATAATGGAAGTCATACAACATTTATATTGAGCCGCTGCAACCCATTATTGTGCCACTGCAGGACGCAAGTTTCCTGCACCTGTCCCATCTAACTGTGCACAGTGGAAATTGGCAGAAAATAAGATACACCGTCTGGCGAAAGTTTTTATAGCTATCTCAGTAACTTCAATAAATTTGAATACGGTTACCTAACGATGTCAGACGGAATAAATGGTTTACCATATCCTACAACGCACGGAATTGCTCATAAAAATGTTGTCACTAGTGGTGCTTAACTTGACAGGCTGTATTTACGAGTATTCTTTTTATGCTTCAAATATTACTTTGTTGTGAGGCGAAACATGTTCAAGTATTAAAACATATAGTATGTAGAGAGGTCTTAGAGCAGAACCAATTGTTTAACAAGTAGGTATTGCCCATCTACTGGTCTCCACTGACCTTTTGGTCTATTGGTTCAGATACCTTGACTATTAAACTGGAGGTCGTGGGAACAGTTTCCACCCGGGGACAAACATTTGTGCGATAAGTGCTTTTGTTTGTTCTGCGTCTAAATGTTATAAAAATATATATTATAAGTGTAGCATAGTATGTATATTATATACGTTCATCAATTGTCTGGTTAGCATAACACAGGCATTTAATGACCAAATTGGGAATCGGCTAACCTTGTGATGAATTGTTCCAATTTATGTTATCATTATCATACCTGTAATTGGGCACTGGCCAAGCGTGTGCCGCGCAAGGCAACCGCGCGTCGCGACCAAGCTGGACTCGTCGTGTACGCGGTTCCATGGCAACACGAGGCCTCACCCCGCCCTTAGGCTCCGTGACTATAACGTGACCTGCGAACAAAAAATATAATTAAGCAGCAGTTGCTGACGCTTCATGTATTACAACACCGGCACAAACATGAACAAAGTACTAGCGAACTGCAAATAATTTCCCTTCTATGAGCCAAGGTTTTCATGTATCCGAGTTTTCTAAGATGTTGTGAGATAATTCTTTAAGATTATCATACTAAGGCGTTTGCTTTTAGTAATTCAGAATTATATGTGTTAGCATATGTTTTAAAACGCAAACTTTATAAGTATTTGTAAGGAAATTCTTACTATACAACGTTTCATAATTGTGCATTTGGGCCAAAACTACCTACTTATTTATCGTTTATTTAAATGTAATCGTGTTTATATAATAAGTGTATGATTTATCTTCACATCGCGTGCCGTACAAAGCTGTACGAATATTTTTACTGCTGATAAAACCTCTAGCTTGGATACACTAGATTTTTACGACTGCGATACACGGTATGCTACATGCATTAATATATTCCAGTATGTACGCGTAGAACTCAACATGATTTAGGACTTGAGGAAGTAGACCAAAAAGTTCCGGCCTCCTAAAAATGTTTACCACTTTTGTTATAGAAATACCAAAAATTGAATTTACATAACAATATGATTAAACCACATTTAATTTGTATATTTTGCTATAATGACCTGCGGATGGCTGTATAATATATTTGTAAGTTACATTAAGCTTTTGTGGAAGTTTCAAAACACTATCCCGATTGTGCTCTGGTTTGAATGGCTTAAACAGTAGGTTCTCAAAGTTATTTCGTGTACTGCCCATTCTGGGATCCAATTATTTTATAGCGCCTCCGAAAATTACTTTATTTAAAATATATCTTGTGTTATATATTTCCTCCCCTCCTCCAAATCACTTCATCGCTTCCCAATTTCTTGTAGCTATACCCTTTACCGGCCTTCTGAAAGTCTCCAGCATCGAAAAAGAGGCGGTTACACCCGGTTTGAGAACGACTGGCTTAAACGATCCGCAAAACCTCTGGTTTTAGGCTTGCAAATACTTTGGCAGTTTAAGTTCAACTGGTAAAATACTTGTACTGAATTCACAAACTTAGTTCTGTTGTGCCCCAACCTACTTGTAAGATTCAATACCAGACGTAGCCGTACCAGATGTGGGCGTTATTTTAAACGCCTTTATACGACTCTATACTTGGGAAGACTTCAAATAGCAGGCAACTAATTCTAGTACTACACGTCGTTGCTTACCGAAATACTTGCTAGAGTGCATAGCGCCAGTGATCCGATCCCGCACTCGGCAGCGGAACGCGTTGAATCGGTCCCGCGGGCTCACAGCGCTGATGTACAGCGAGCCGTCGTCTAGCCGCGAGTACTTCGACCCTGATAACCAATATTATACTCATACATACACAGAAGAAAAGTATTGTTACAACTGTAACATCGTCAGTGCCGTCTAGAAAAGCGGTTGTATTTTTGAAGAAAAAAAAAACGTATATAATATCATCCTTAAGTAAATTTAAACTCATATATATTTTTGTACTTGTAAATTTTGTTATAGCATCTCGAAGTAGGTACAACGAATAATTAGGCGTAACATCGGTTTTCTGCGAAATTTACGTTGAACCCAGTGTTATTAGAATGTAAACAGATTCATTCTGATCGTTCTCCTAAAAACATATCATTTTAGGGAATTGCGATATGCGAGTATGTTGAAATTGTAATTGCGTGTGTCGTCTCTCGCTTGACGAGTGTTTTGATGGGAAAAAATTGTGAGCGAAATTTTCTTAGCGTTACAGGAAAATTTATTTCAGAACACGTTTTCCGCGCAACAATTCCTCAGGCATTAATGGTTTTAAACAGTGAAAGAATATTTATGAAACGCTTCACGCAAATATCCACTGAAAGGCAACGATTTCAGTAACATGTATTCAAAATTTACAACCCGTCTTATGTTTAGAGGGTTTGTGTATTTGAGATATATGAGGCTTTCATTCACTTAGGTCTGTTTACACCTTTTAGTAAAGTGCAAACAGAATATTGATCATCAAATCTATTTGAAATTCCTTAAGAAAATAGAGGGGAATGGTCAATAATATGTCAGCCACAAACTAACCCCAAGGAACGTTGAAAGAATTTATTTAATATAATAGAGCTTACATTAAAATATACAGGTCAGAAAGGTTTAAAGAATAAAGACATAAAGAGGAGAATTAGCGCAGAGACTGGTGGTTTCCGGAACAGAAAAAGATAACAAAAACACAAGAATCTTATAATAGAGAGTTGTACGGGACCGCAAAGCTCATATACCCCTGTTCCGCAGTGCTATTCTGTCGCTATATATTACGGTCCACTGCGACACAGCAAAAGCCACAAACTACCCGTTATTGCACCTAGTTCTATAAACACTCACTTACTACGCGCACTGTCTGCGGAAACGCACTGTTCATGCGAATTTCACTTCAATCTTTTACTTATACGTTAAACTATGTCATAGCTAGTTACTAAAAGGTCGATACGAGACAAACATTGGCAAAAATGTCTGTGTCTAGTAGAAATACTGTTTAGTTCCGCACAATTAAACCAGCCAACTGTGAGTATTGTTAAGCAATGTCCTGTCTACGCCGTTTGAATATCGATGTCGTTGACATCGCTCGCCCAGTGAAACGTTATACTATGAAGCGTAGCAGCGGCGTTTTCTGCAACGTAATGTTATATTTTAATATCTTCGGAAAGCTACACACTAGGCCCTCTTATTCCACACTTAGCAGACCATATGCTACTGGAACCAGACACTTATTTAAATAATACACCATGACACAGAACTTAGCGGCATTCTCTTCATACAAATATTTATCAGCTTCAATAACCTCTGAATGATCGTGATTGGACAATAGCAGTATTGTACCTCGATGTTATCATTGCACTTAGATGAATGTTTTACACCATTATTTAAATATGCAACATTGATTAAGTTAAACAGTTCGACCGCTTCCTTATTAAAATTAATTATTATTACAATCGAAGGTCCAGTGACGTCGATACGTTTCATGTCTTTCATCAAATGTACTCGCAACATGCACAATACGTATTTTAATACTGCGGACGTGTGTGATTGTTTGAGATGGGATACCTAAAAAGTGGAACACGCTGGTGTCGTCGTCAGTGAACCAGTCGGTGCCGTCGATGCGTTCCGTGTAGTGAGTGGAGACGAGGCAGCGCAGCACCGCCGCGTTACCAGCCATCACGTACTCGTCGGGCACGCGCACCTCCCACGGCGTGTTCACAACTGACAAAGGAAAATTAAGCTAAATGTATAACGTAATCCAGTGCCGTAGTGTCCGCGAATTCGTCGTCTCTTGTCGAGCCTAGTCCGCTTCACGGTATTATATCGCAGCCCGTTTTCTGAAGTCGAATTAACTAGCAGTATCTTTATGCTTTGTGTTTGTTTGTTTTTTTAATGTCTAATTTTGTTTGTTGTGTACTTCATATACCTACGTTTTTTGTCACCTTATTCAGTTTTGTATGGATACAATGTTGTTTCTTCATTTTGTAATGTATTTGTTTTGTGTACGTTACCGCGAATAAAGTTTTATTATTATTATTATTATATTATTTGCCTCCTGCAATGATATATGTACACGCCAAAGACACGCAACAACATACCTACCACTACTGACACGTGTTTCT
The DNA here is from genome assembly GCA_018245675.1 of Agara michaeli. Classification (NCBI taxonomy): domain Eukaryota; kingdom Metazoa; phylum Arthropoda; class Insecta; order Lepidoptera; family Hesperiidae; genus Agara; species Agara michaeli. The sequence goes on along the minus strand of DWDX01005864.1, from coordinate 344 downwards.
CCCCGAAACAGATCATCGTCAGGGTTATAGCATCCCCAACGGTCAGTTGCAAACATGGATTTGCGCAAAGTAACGCCAGATACAATCAAGTATCTGATAAAGGAAACTAAATAATGCACCAACGTACCGTGTACCACATTGGAAGGAACCTGAATAACGTATTTCGTTAAAAAGGGATTTCTATTTGCAGTAACAACTTACACTGCAACGTGACCGTGGTACAAAACGGTCGTTGCTCTGAAAGAATTTGCAATTAGTGTAAATTGCTAACTACCTTAATTTCTATGATGCGAGTAGTTCGATTCATTTCAAACAATTTGACATCAAATTATACTTCTAATAGC
>DWDX01005863.1:0-10141 GCA_018245675.1 Agara michaeli | reverse complement strand
ACCGCATCAAAATCCGTTGCGTAGTTTTAAAGATTCAAACATACATAGGGACATAGGGACAGAGAAAGCGACTTTGTCTTATACTATGTAGTGATAGCAAGAAGTGTCACTTGCATCGCATGTAGGTACCCCCAGCGGGGGGTCCCCCTCGGACAATTTATTTAATAATACATACACATACGAGTACATACACTAATACAAGTATTAAAATTATGGTAGCAATGCCATTTACTTTTAGATTATTTTTGGTTAAACATGGCTGTACAAGTGCAATATGCGTATCCTATACATTTATAACTTATTTTCCGTGACGCAATGTATCCTTTGTCAATTGCGAGATTAAGATTATCTGTACCTGCATACTTCGTTATCCATAATTCAACAGCTGCGATTACATTTGTAATGAACGAGCTAAGCATTGTTGTAGAGTGTAGATCATCTATAACAAACATATTTATAGATTCCGGATCTAATGCATCAACACAGGCACAAAAATAAGTACCTACTTAGATATTGTTCACGGGCATTACTAAAAAGTGCTTGTTTTCTTTCTATGGTTGTTTAATATTTAATAATTTAATTCTATTATTACGAGTATATGATATGAAACGATAACTTTCGAACTTTACCATTCAATAATTGTACGTTATTTCTTTTTTTAATCATTACTCATTAATACATTTTTAAATATACATATATCCATGATAAAAATATCTTTCACAACACATTCAGCTTCTATAGCTGTGCTAACTACTGTAATTAATTAATAGTGTAGTTGTGTACCTACTTGAGTCGTGTGTGGTAGAGCGAATTAAATAATAAATATTGTTAGTCGTTCAGCGCTAATTATCCGCTTTAATAAGCAATTTATACAGTGCTAGTTAAAATGTCAAACATGTATCTTTGCTAACAATAATCATTATTTACTGCCGCGCAAATGTCGTAACTAAATATAATCAATCAATGTTAAATATTTGACGATAATTTACTTCAATCTTAAATAATTTAAAAGTCTAAGTATTAAATATTGGTAATTAAATTAAATAATTGTAAGAACCTATTTTATATGATAAGTGTATATCTATAAGCAAGCATCGTATTGGAACATAAAATCTTGCAGTTTTAGTTCGTGACAGAGATAGATGCAGACGTTTGCTGCTGCTGCTACTGTGTATATAGGTTCTTTATATGGTGGAAGTTAGCAGTAATAGAGGAATTTTGGAAATTTGAGGTTGAAAGATTTGTATGAATTTCTATCAATTTGGAAGATGACAAGGGAAATTTTATAGATATTTACTCTCATGGTTAATAAAAAAATTAATGCTTTTATTCGTTTTCCGAAATTCAATTTCTATGGGAGCAAAGCCATGTGAGAAAGCTAGTACTTTTATAAAAGTTTTTTATCGCAATGAGTTACTTACTTATAGTAAGTACTTCTTACGCATGCATTGATGTACTTATTTTGCTTAGAAAAAGGAGGATTTTGGGACAGTAAAACTTAAAACAGCCAAACTACTTGTAATCATACGTTGTTATTCATTTTGAAGAAACGTAATAATTATAACAAAAAAAAAAATTTTTGTAAAAGACGTAAAGCTAGGAATGTTAATGTCGAACCGATTTTATCAATCTGTTTAGTGTCGAAAATAGTTTACAAGCGTTTAGTATGAATGTTACTTGAATTAACTCGTTATTTTCAAAATAACGTAAACAATATATGAGTATGCTTTGTTGACGTTTCATGCGTCTAAAAGATTTGAATAAATAACAAAATGCAGAAGAAAAATATCTTTATGCGTACATATTTATTATCATTGTGTTGGTACCTGTGTTTATTATCATCATTTTTCTCATAATTTCATGTTATCCTCAAGACGATAACATCGACTCGTATTTGTCACGATCTGTGTAAATGGATGTGATAAATAGATCACATGTGTCTCCCGTCACGGTCAACTGAAGGAATTTCGTTGTACAGCCGGAGACTACAATTTAGTATTCAACATCACTCTCGTCGATTTCTTTGACCGCGTTGACGCAATTTTTCAAATTCATTTAAAACGTTTAAACGTTTTAAGTTTATACATTCTTACAGTTTTACGTTCTAAGTTCCTGGATATGGTTTAGTTTTTTTTACTTTAAATTCCTTTTTCAATTTGCTAATTTAATAATGTTAGTAGATTATGTATATTTTGTTTTTGCACTTTCTTTGTAGTAATTGGTAACTCTGACAAGGCAAATGGTTAAATAACAATTGATTAATCAATTGTTCAGTCGCAGGCAAGGTGCGTCAACTACTGCACTTAATACGATGTAGGTACGTAACTGTAGTTTGCAATAATAACCTTAAAATGGCGTATTTCTACATGAGATAAATGAAATGAAATATTACCGATGTTGCAGATCGTGAGGACCGTCCGGTGCTGCCCGTCGTTTGCAAGTGCAATTTGACCGCGTCCAGTCCGGACCTTTTCGAACGGGGAGGTCTGGACGGTGGTGACCGCCTGGCGTACCGCACTTCTCCTTTCAGACCTCTTTTGTCTGGGTTCGATATCTTAATTTCTTGTTTCTTTACTTTTTGATGTTGATTAGTTCGGTGATCTCTGGTTTTCATTTTTGTTACACGGTTAGTCATTGACTCATCATCGCTCTTGTGTAGCTCAAGTATTTTTAGGCAATCTTACTACATTCGATAAAAAACACGTTTAATCGGAAGTAGGTCTGTGCCACTTATTGACAGGTCGTAGATAAGATATTCACCTCGAAGGTAAGATGGAAGGATCACTTATAAAAACAGTATAGAAATCAGTCGTTTTGGGTACGTGACGGCGGAGGCCCTTTATGTTAGCACGTCAATGCGATCACGTAGAAACCTTGAACCGGTGTTGAGCCGGAGGTAACGTGGTGCGAGTCACGGTGTGCTTATTTGTTTCAGGATTTACACAAACACTTAGAACTGTTTAGAAGATCGTAACGATTTTAATATGCGTCGGTAGTATGTGCAAGCGGTGGCCGGAGCCTGGTCGCACTGGCGCGCTCTCCGCGTACTTCTAAAACACTTGCACGATGTCGCCTCATTTTAATTAAAGGAAACTTGTGACACCAGAGATGAAGTGACATTAATGATCATTTTAATTTCATTACATCTTATACTAATGCCTAAAAACTACCAAATTTTATGGATACAATATTTAAATTATGTATCGCTATCCGCAAAGTTTAGTCTTCTAGCCGCTACGGTATACACTTTTGTACTTATATACATATGGATAATAATCTGAAATATTACGTCGCATATTGTAGATTTATATCGCGTGTATTTCCTTTATTTTTCTGGGATTCATCATTCTTTTCAAGAGTATGCTTGTTTGTTTTTATTCTGTTGAAGGCATTTAATAGCGACTACAGTATTATTAGTAATGGTATAATTATGTAGGTAACTCTTTTCGCTGAAAACTTATGATTCGATTCTGAATACTTATTTACAATTTGACTAAAAACATTTTACTATTTACAGACAAAATAAAAACAACAAAAATAACAATACAATGATAATAATCATTATGAACAAGACGATGGCTTATAGAATTTATATTGAATTTTTTTATTCCCACACTAAACTATTTATAGAATATGGTGGAGGACCTTCCGTCCTTTTGTTTGGTGTACATTTCGAGATATTAATTACCATATAGATTTAAATAAAGTAGGTATTGTATAATACCAACAAATATTATGTAACATTTTGGTAGAACACACATATAATTCATCAACTGGCCGATGAAGTCGAGCGGTTAAAGACTTACTGCCAAATCGGAGGTCGTGGGTTCGATTTCCACACAGGATAAACATTGCGTGATGAGCACATTTGTTTCTTCTCTGTCTGGGTGTAATAAAAATAATAAGAGTTATCTGGTCATCATAGTAGAGGATTTAACTAATTTAGGAGCAGATGGCCGTGTGTGAGAGTGTCGCAAGATATTATTATTATTATTATTAAGACATTATTAATTAATTCGTGTGTGATCTCAGGATTCGTTTAGGTATTAACGATTTATGTTGGATTCGAAGTATAAAAAATCCATTCCTTTACATAGTGATTTTCAGAAAAAAATGAACAATGTGTTATTACTAGTTGGTGGCAATGGTATAGATTAATTGCAATTCAAAATATCGCTTGCGCAAGTGTAAGAAGCATACCCTACTTAAGGCTACGTCTGTTGCACGGTAATCTAAGTTCGAAATGTTAAAATTCCTAGTACACACCTATTTTAAGTGCTTTTTCTATCACTTCTCATTATTTAATCATTTCATTAAATGATTTTCATAATCGATTTCCCATCAAAATATAATTAAACAACTGTTGTGTAGAAACAAAAAAATAATAAGTATCACATAGTTTTGTGACGGAATTTTTAATTGTATGTTGTAGTAGGTAAATAAATATATAGAGAGTGGATAGCAAAGGGCAAGTCATACACCATGCGATACAGTCCATACCCGATGGTTCTTACACATTTATTTGTTTACAGTGTAACTGCCATCTAACGGATAAATAATAAACTGTATTTTCGACAGTGAATTCATTACATTCAAGTTAGTTTTACTATTTTCCGCAAGATGGCATTGATACAATTTTTTTTCCAAGTAACCATAAATATGAAATCAAACACCAAAGTAAAGGTATATTCTCATTCAAGGTGGCTCTTATTTTTATATGTACCTAACTAGCTGTACCTAGCGCGAGTTGCTACGCCACCAACTAAAATAAATTTGATGGAAAGACATTATACAAATATTCAATTTCTTTTGAGTCATTTTATTGATTTTGTATTGTTCATTTCGTTCTTATGTCACCCACAACTCGAAACGTCATCATTCGTTCCCTGTTTTCGTTTCAACTGTCATGGCGATATAATAAATTCATTGGAAAGACAGTGGCGCTATCTGTCGAAAATTGGTCGTATCAACTCAGAAACCTTCGTGGGCTCATGTGCACAACTTTTCTAAATATCGTCTCATGACCAAATGCATAGTTTACGATTCTATAAAGGACATATACACAAACATCCATTTTTATATATTAAGATTTCAGGGGATTTACACGGGAAGAAATAAAGACAAATAACAGCGGGTAAGTAGCAAGCCCTTGTAAGTAATTTGTGTTTGTTAACTAGCATAATATAAGTTTTTTTTTATAAGTAAAGGTGTGGGACGACAATGAAACGGTGGAGTAAATTTTTGTAAACGCTTTATTGTTTTCAATTGTTACAATGTTAAGAATTCCTTCTCAGCTTTAATAAATAATTCGACTTTTGACTTTTCATTCGATAAAGGTTTTTCATTTATTTTTAATATTATGCTTTCAGTGGTTAAAATGACTTATAAATAAGCAATATTTTAAATAGTTCCTGTTTATAATCGTATGTCCTCGTCGATGGAGCCATGAAAGTCGATGGATTGCTTTTTCTGTATCGCTGGCTCAGAATCTGTAAAAATTATAACAAAATAAAGAATAAACAACGTTTGCAGTTAGTGCAGTTTGTATATTTTTTATATAATGATTATGTAGGTATTATATTACTAGCAATATCAACATTACTTAGAATGCCGCAAATGTCTTATTATTTTATCTGTTATTATATGAAACAATTATTGTAAAAATACTCATCAGATATTTTTTTGTGAGGTTCTTAAAAATCATACAGATGTCTCGTTTTATAATGCTAATTGTCCGATTATTGAAAACGCCAAGATACGCTCATGGACTGGTACTTGGTTCTCGTATTTAAGAAATTCTTACTTTTTTCACAGTCTTTGTTGTTTTGCAGCAACATGGGCCCCAAGTTGTTTGTAAGGAGAAATCCGATGGGCGTAGTGATCAGTATGGCTTGTACGATTATCCGCAGAAATTGCTCCGCATAGATTATTTCATCACTACGTCCGTCTAGAGCCATTAGAGTTTCTAATGCCAATGGAGCCAAAACTGCCTATTGTGGAACAAATAAATGAGTATAGCAGAAATATACGAATAGATAAATATACATATATAAAACTCGGCGTACGGAGTTACAAAAATTCATATTAGTTTCAATATTAGACAAAAAGAAAATATTGGTACATAAAAAAAAATATGTTATATATAAAAACTAAGCTTTTACCCATAATTTTATTTAAATATGTGTACATGCTTTTGCATATAATATGTTTTTTCTTAGTTATCTACGTACAAAATGTCCGAGGAAACTGTTCGTTTTTGTTTGTCTAATGACCATTTTCACATTGATTTTAAGTTGCACAATTTGTATGTTCCAACGAAACATAGGTCCATTAAATCTATATATTAATACGTGAAGCAAAAACTTTGGACCCCTTTTTACGAAAATTGCGCGGACGGAGGAGTATGAAATTTGGCACACTTATAGTTTATGTGTAGGCGAAGTGCAGAACGCTAATATTTTTCAATAATAATGCTTTTAAAGTACATTAAATCAATAAATAAAACATTACACACACTACCGTGCTGCTGACACACACACGTGTGAAAATAAAATAAGACGTTCATTGTTCACATTCTGGTTGTCAATGTCAAACAAAAAGTCCAAAGAAGTGTCAAAGAATGCATTTAAATATAATTAAATTAAACCTCATTTATGGTACCAATCGTGTTATTAAAACAACTCGAAAATCAATTTAGAAATTATATTCGTTATAATTTAATAATTGATTTAATGAACTACGGTCGATTTTCGGCCGCTGAGGGACCACTAGTAATTTTAACTCGTCGTTACGATACTGTTTTCACAGAACAAATGGCTCTCGCAAAAGGGTAGTAAAGTTACATTTTTATTAACGTGCGAAGGCAACACAGTGGCCTATTTTCTAAATAAATTAATTAAATTGAATTGGCCTGAGGCGGCTGGTTTATCCATTTTGTTGCTGATGCTAGGGCAAAAGTGATGTACTCTGCCGACACCTTCTAAATCTTCCTTTTTAGATTATCCTGGGAATAGCGGAGTGATATTGTTGATATAAAAATGGCTTAAGCCGAATTTTTTCATCAGAATAACAACATTTTGAGCTCGTTACAGACAATATAAGAAATATATAAGGAAAGTATTATTTTGTGAAGAATGATTTAATCCTTTCCCTCTTAAACCCTAGTCTAGGCACGTAGGTAATGCCTTTAATCCTTTTTAAAAGTCTATTGTAGAAATATATATTTTTTTGTTACGATTAAAAATAGTTTTGACATTTAAATGGAATGGAATGGGTATTGCGTAGTCTTGTACAACCTCTTTAGTATAAATGTGTCAGCATGTGTTTGTGTTTACTGACAAATACAAATAAAAGTGATTTTTTCTTTATAATTTCCTTTTACATTTTTAGCCAGTAGCCGCGGGGTGACTTCAGCTAGACATCATCACAATTATTTCGGTCCACAGATATCCGCTGTTAGATATAACTCTAGATCGCCCCCAAACAACGCTGCTACTCACCACCACAACACCGTAAACAAAACTATGGAATCGGGTCTTTAGATCCACCGATCCTCCGCCATCTCCATCCATCTTGACCAGATCGTTGGTATATTATTGAAAAACAACATTGCATAGAAAATTGGCGAACGATTAAAATCTAAACTTAACATTAAAGGACTTCAGATATGTTACGGCTAAAGGTAGACCTTTCGCCGTAACATATACCTACATGTAAGTATTTAACTACACCGAATGTAATTGGCGAAGTAAAAGCGATCTAGTTTTGTTCAGTACAAAGAGATTATATGTTAAAAGTTTAACGAAAGCCAACTATTTTATGGATTTAACAATGTAGGCACAATCTAATAAGTTTTGCTTTTGATACATTCATGCCCCACTATAAAATGCTGTGTACGTTCATTTTATTAAGGAAATTTTGAAAGGGTAGTGCAAGAAGTGTGTGATACCCTTCAGATTCCAGCCACCTACTCCTGGGTGTGTCCGGAGTTCAAATCCACCTGGCGAATTCCTCTTATGGAAATCTATATAGTATATATATACTTTACTATTTTGTTCTTTAAGGCGTGTGAAGGTTACCGATGCGCATTTAGTCAGTATGGCAGATTATTCAAAGGATTCAAGGGGTTGGTGATAACAAGAATCGAACCTAATTGTTTAAATTAATGGTAAGTAGCTCATCCCTGTTTATAAATAGATACCTACCTGTTCTATGTAAATTCTGTACAGCTAAAATGCGTATGTCACCTTTATTGAATTTATTTCGTTAAATTTATTTTAAATTTAGTTTTAAAATAGTCATTGTTATAAATATTTACCTCCACAATAGACTTCGGTGTCCAAGTGCAGCAAATGAAAATCTTCTCTTTTAGTTTGAGATCCCAGCACACCAGCGAAACGGTGAAGAGCCTTACAGTGAGACATATTAACAATATTCCAAATCCTATCAACATTGTCTCTGATATCGAATGGTGCATCTGAAATCATAATATATTATTTAATGTTATTTATTGTCATTATGACTGATAAAAACTAAAGTATTAATGAAGTTACACTCGTACACATTTAGTATGTATTTTGAATGTTAATAATAACAACAAGATAATTATGCAATAGTATATGAAGAAAAAATAGAAGTAAAATTACACGCAGGTTTGATTTCCAAAACGCTTTAAATCAAGTTCTTCTTTTTGACGCAGTTATTAATTTAGGTATGTACTTATATCAAATAAATAAATCTACAAATGCAGGATATTTCATCAGTTGATTTATATAGATTCATTATGAGTGCAACACTCAAATTTTGTGTGTCCCGAAATTCGTATCGCCACAAATTTCATACAAGAAACTTGTGTCGCAAAGAACTTCATCTAGTTCTCTGTACTTAATTTTCCGTAGCGCGTTCAAAGAGAACGTTACACCAACTGGAAACTAAGTTTCTGTTCAAACAAATGGCAATTCCTTTACTGTCGCGGTAGAAAATAGAGGCACAACATAAATATCTCAAATAATGAGTGAATGATTAATTTATTTTAACATTGATAGACGTTTGTATATTGCAATATTTTGTTTGTTTCCGAGGTTATAATTCGTAATAGTAAGTCTTAATTGCATAGCATTCCAACTCTTAAGCATTAATCTCTATAACACGCCTGTTCATAGAGCTCTAACTGCAGCCTCACAGGAATGGACTGAAAGGGCTAAAAGCTTAGGTCAAAGCTGACCTACGTCAAGTAATTTCAATAAATGAATGTTAAAAGAACTAAAGCTTTCTATTACTGTCATTTGGTTTTTATCTGTATGGATAAAATCAAATGATATATGTATAAATAATTGTTATTTGTTTCTGAACCCGAAACTACGAGATGCGAGATGCAACATCTTATTAACATAGCAAACAAAGCAACTAAGATAAGAGAAAACAGGTAAACTTAGGAATGCACTAAACACTACAATTTCGAATCTCTGTTCATTATTGCATAACCTCTGTTTGACTTCATTTTAAGTCATTTTTAGTTAAGATATCCATAGAGCAACGGTCACATTACTAACGTAACAAAGCACTGCACTATGTATCAGTTAACTGGTTCATGAAATTCCGAAATCAGATGTAGCGATGAGATGTAGCAAAAGAGCAATTTACGAACCTCAAAGAAAGTACCCGTATATGCAAATAAAATGGGCTCCAGGCTGGACCACAGGATACGGTACACTTTAGAGGCGGGATTTTGGTTCAATTTCCAACCCTTAAGCGCCCAGTGCTTTGCCGCTGTAGAGTTGCAAGCCAACACCGCCACGCCGCCTGCAATCAACATTTATACTATAAAGATACATCTCGGTGCATGTAATATGTAGTAACCGTTAAGTTGAACGTTTATGCAAATTGAAAGAGTTACAAAGTTACATTGTACATTTAAACATTCTTGCGGTTGTTAGTTGAAAATGTAGATCGAGTGTCCTGGTGTTAGATCTTATCAACAATATTAGTATACATTTATATGCAGTTTTCAATTGGACGTAAATACCTCAACGTATCTTTTTTTACGTTTAAGAATGTTATAAGCAAGAATTATTATCTATACTAATATTATAAGGAGGAAAGATTTGTGTGTGTGTGTGTGTGTGGGTGTGTATGTAACGAA
>DWDX01005862.1:0-10142 GCA_018245675.1 Agara michaeli | reverse complement strand
TAGTTTTTAATTATTTCACATTCAAATTTTTCTCAACTACGTCATTAATCAATTTATTAATATTTATGTTTTAATTTTCATAGTTGTTTAGACCCTTTCTCAATATTTCACTCCTGCCCATTTCTGCAAATTAATATGGCGATTCCTGAAGTTGTAAATGTTATGAATCATAATCAAGGTCTTAAGCTAACTTCCCACTAGAATAACTGCCAAAAGTCTCAATATCTTGGTGTTTTAACTGGATCTAGTCTAACTTAACCTTTTATGGAATTAACTTACCCTTGTAATCGAATCGTCTCCATGACAGATTTCTCCACAGTATAAAAGATTATCATAGTTATTGCTAATATATTGTACATAAAATACTGGCTAGTAATCTGTTACAGCTGTAGGTTTAAAGTTGTAGGTTGGTTTCAGGTAGTTATTGATTCAGAAACTATACTTATAATTAATTATCCATTTTACCATTTTCAACAGTCTGGTCGCCAGTTTTTCAAACGTCCCCGTGCTCCGATGGATCTTGGCGAGGGTCTCGAAATGTGGACTGGATTGTTCCAATCGGCTATATTTACAGATCGGCCGTATATAAATATCGATGGTATGTATTTCTAAAGTTTGTTCACCTTACTACCTTCTCGTACCAAGAACATTATTTTCACATGTCAGCTGTAGAACAATGGGGTATGTCCTTCCGTAGTTGCGAGAGGGCGCCTGGCCCAGCAACAAAACACAGGTCTTTGTTACAAGGTAAATTAGAGTCATTTCATATATTTTGTTCGAATTCGCGGTAATATTTAGGGTAATATTTCGGGTATCAGGTGAAAATGGAAAAACACATTTAATTTACGCAAAATTTGAATTTACCTAGTTTTTAAACTTGTGCATAGCTGGACAAAAACATCTGGACGGATTTGCATGAAATTTTTCATACAAATTGTCTATAAGTTTGATAACGAGGTGTCGGAATCTACAAGGGTAAACAACTCTGAGTACATCTAATAAAATATAATATGATAAAATAATATAGTACTGCAATTTGTTTTTTTATTTTGGAATAAATACTTTTTTCGAGTTTCTCTAAACTTATTGTTTAAAATCGGAAAGATGCTAAGAAATAATATTTACTGTGTTCGCTACGTTAAATTTTAATGATCATCCGAAATCAATATTCAACACATTTTTATTTACCAAATTAATGATTGCGTTATTACCAGAATTTCTTCAATAAGGTCGGTCTGCTTCATGCAATACCCGTTGACTGAATTTCACAACATGATTTTTATTTCACATACCGATAACAAGCAATAAATTAATATTTTTTTTCCAGTGGCGCACAAAGGATTTCCCAAGCACCAGATGCTAATCGACGCACTCAAGAATGATTTCCGTCTCGATCCTAATCGCCCACTGTCTCAACAGAACTCACATAGTGTTGAATCATTTGAGCACTTCTTGAAGGGTCTTAAGGTGATTACAATGAACCTGATGCATGAATTCACTATTTATAGTGTAGTTGATATTTGTGTGGTTAAGAAAATTTTTAGTAGCAACATGACTAAAGAGAAGTTACTTACCTTATAGTGTGAGTATGTCTGTGAAATTGTCAAATTAGGTAAGAACATGTTGGTAATTGTTGTAATATAGTTTCAAGAAACACCGTTTAAATCAGAGTTCTTTGCTAGTTTGTTACTGTTACACAGGTTCTGCTTAATTTGAGATAAGTTATGTATGATTTAGTTTCATGATATTTTGTCTTTATAAAACAGGTCGTGGCATTTGTTGGAGGCGACAAGGTGAATGGTCTACAACGTGAATTTATATGTAACTCTTTATGCGATCCGCCATACAAGTTAAAGTTTACTCAAAACGAAGGCACTAATAAAGAAGTCACCTTGACTGTCGGACAATATTTTGAGAAAGAGAAAAAATGTCGGTATGTATGTGTTTTTTGTGTGTTAACTCACACTTTTGTTAATTTCGAGATAATATTGAGAAAACACAAGTTACTCGGAGTTGAAGACTTGTCATAAATAACTTGTCAGCAGTATTTATCAGAGTCTCTGATTCAGAAAGCATAACAATTGGCTGATTTAATTTTGGTGTTTATGTTAACACACTGTCCAATACTGATTGAATAAAATAAATTTGTATGTAATTTTTCAGAATCACTTACCCCCACCTTAATTGCGTTTGGGTAGGACCCAAGGACAAATTCATCTTTTATCCCATGGAATTCCTGAAAGTGTCGTACGGACAAGTAAGCATCCATGGATTTTTGATCAGTTTTTAGGTTCTCCTGTTTTCGGTTAGCTCAGTTTTCAAATTCGTTGCATATTGCATTTGATACGTATTCGGTATAAATGGTGTGTTTTGTTTCAGCCATTGTCTAAACACCTCACGGATGTACAATTGTCTACATTGGTCCGTGAATCGGCGACACCGCCTCTGGAAAGGAAAAGGAAAATAGAGGAAGTGATCAAAGACGTACGTATCAGTCACCTAATGTTAAAAGTTACACTGAGGAAGAGAAAAGTAAGACAGTATGTACACTGCTGAAATAGTAGTTATACAGCATGTACAAATATGGATAATGTTAGCTATTTACCAAAAGTGCATACCGAAACAGACAATACGGATATGTAAGGAATATTGCTATCAGGCGCTTGTCCATATTGGTTACTTGAGTTTATTGAAGTGATTTAATACAAGTTATTTTTTTGAACTTTTCTCATTTATCACTATGTATGTACATTTGAGGACCATTAACACTTTTTTTCGACCCTTTTTTGGTCCACTGCTGGACCGGTGCTGGAAAAAAAAACGCACATTAACGAACTCGACGCCGGCTTGTTTAATGGTATATTTCTTTTTTTTCTAGATGAATTACTCCCGAAACCCATTTTTCAAACAATTCGGCCTTGACATCGCAAACGAATTCCTCACCGTAGACGCCAAGATCTTGAATCCTCCTAAAATCGAAATTGGCGGGGCGGCCGTGGAACCTAGGTAATAATTGCAATAAAAATGTTTCATGAACCAATGACTCTTCTGCTGTCTTCATATTTTTAATAATAATAACAGAAATTACTATAGGTTTTATCTAGAATTTTATATATAAATTTCTCAATAAAAGGTGAACTGTCTTGAAAAGTAAAACTTTGCTCACTGAATGAATTGATTTGAAATATTTTGTTATTTTCGTAAAGAATTGTTTCACTTCAATTTTTCTTTATTGCCTTCTGAAAATCGCTTTATTTTTAATATACATATTTTTATTATAAATGTAACTATGCTAATATGTTATTTACTCGTTATTGTTGTTAACAAAGGGCGGAATAATTGCCACATTGCATTAAATGCACTCTTTTTCCTAAAAATAAACATTTGTTACAGACGTGGCGTATGGCAATCGAAGCGACTTTTGCAGCCTCAAACTCTGGACTCTTGGGCATTTATAGCTGTTGACACAAATCCGCAAAACAAATTTGACAATGTCATTAATATGGTAAGTATAATTATGAAGTTAATGAACGGTTCACAATCATCCAGAGAGTTTTCTGAACTCACTAAAACATTGAAGCAATTTTAGACTTATATTCAAATAATTCTTGTAACTTCCTGATGTTTTTTTTTTTATTGCGACGAAGGGTACATTCCAATTGAGAGTAAGAGCTTTTTTTATTTGGCCGATACAATATTTTCAATACTTTTTTTTTTTACAGATTATGGGTATCGGTCATGAAATGGGAATGCAAGTTAAACCTCCAGTGTTCACACAATTCTCTGTGACAATGAATAATCTCCTGAGAACCCTGCAAACGGCACGGGACAAGAAGGTCACTTTCGTGTTTGTCATTCTGTCTTCACGAGGAAGAGACTATTATCATAAGGTGATTAAAAAGCAACTATACAACTTTTGTCTGTGAGCGCTTGTACAATACTTGCATAATATAATTTTTTATGAATTAAATTTACACGCAATGATCACTTTCTGAAATCGTCAATTTATGGCAGCTGAAACGTTTCGCCGAGAGAGAAGTCGGACTGCTCACTCAATGCATCAAAGAGTTCACGGCTGCTCGCAAAATGAACGAGCAAACAATGCGGAACATCATGCTCAAGGTAACAGTCTAATAATGGTACTTTGATACAAATTGATTGGTTGTTAATTTAAAAAATATGGCTGCCGGTGCTGTCAAAATTATACACCAAATATTAAACGTCAAAATCTATCATTGAAATGAATTCTAGTACACAATACCAAAAACGTAAAATATATTTTTGGATTGCTTTTATTACTTGCAACAGACGCATTTTGAATGGGAATATAACAATGAACATTTACCTAGGCGGCCTTCTATAGATGTCTGTCAAATACTTGTCAACATTCATTAATTTTCGAACTTCTGTAAAGAAATTAATTCAATATCTCTCTCAATTTCTTATATTGTTATTAGGTGAATTCGAAGTTGATGGGTGTAAATCACGCGTTGGACAAACGCTCCGTTCCAAATTGCCTGCAGAGAGGTAGCACAATGCTAGTAGGCGCCGACGTCACACATCCTTCGCCTGATCAGGTTTGGAAGTTTTTCTTATTTTACCACACAAATTTCATGATACTAGTAACGATATTATTTCACTAGTTAACTATACCACTTTACTAGTTCACAATTCGAGTTTACAATATTAGTTCATTAGTATTACAAACTTAACATTGTTTAAAACTGGTTCACCGCAAACAAATCGCGGTACTCATCGCCAGCTTTTCGAAAAATTAATCTGTATCAGCGTTAAACCCAAATCGCGGGGACAAAAAAGCTTTCTGTTAATCGGTCTCTGTACTCATAGACTCTATTCAGATCAGAATTTGTGTCCGATCCAGCCTGTAGATTTCACTGTACCTTGATGTTAGCAGACTAAATATTATGTTTATGATATTCTATTATGTTATGTATGATTTCTGGACGATTAAAATTGAAGCAAGCTGACAGTTTAATGTTAAGTTATGATTGAACCTCAATGAGAAATCTAAAGCCACAGACACATTAGTCGCATCCCATTGTTTTAGTGCCTTAACGTCTATTAAAATATGAGTTCGAGATATTCACAGTTGTTAATTTTCCAGAGCTCTGTGCCCAGTATTGCGGCGGTGACGGCGTCATTGGACAGCAAATACGCTATATACAACATCACATTGAGCATCCAGACACCCAAGGTGATTCGGAAATACACTTTTTTTTTACATTGCTGCTCGGTATTAAAAACGGATTCTACAGGTCTATAGAATATTAATGAACTAGCAATAGCTTATGTTTTTTTTTCATTTGCAAAAGTGACGAAAAGGTGATTCTAAATTTGATTTGATAACAATAGGTACCTAATTTTTAAATGGTTTATTTTAACAGAAAGAGATGATCATTGACTTCGAGGACATGATGGTGGAGCATCTGACGGAATACTATAATCGCAATAAGGAATTGCCGAGAAAGATATATGTGTTCCGCGACGGCGTTTCTGAGGGACAGTTTGCTCAGGTTTGTATACAATGAAAATACAACCGAACTTCCAAATATCTAATAATAATAATAATGATTATATATACATTCGCTACAGCCAATTGTCGTGCCGTGCAAACTATGAACCGTTTAACTTCTGACCGGTTAACCAACGTCTTGAAAAACTTTCTGAATTGTAATGTCTTATTTAAAAAGCCAACAAAACACACGTACAAATCCTTACAAAATCCCATACACACACACAATTCCTTACACACCTTACAAATTCCATTTTGACAATATAAAGATCGTCTGGGAAAATAAACACTACAAGTTTTGGAAGTTATATGTGATATATTTAAGTAAAGTTGAATAGCAGGGGCTCTAATTGTGATATAACTTAGTAGCTTATCATCGTTTCAGGTGATGAACAGCGAGCTGCAGGCCGTCCACAACGCTTATAGACGCAAAACGGGTCTACAAGGAAAACGACCGGAGGTGTTGTTCCTGTTGGTGCAGAAACGGCATCACACCAGGTGAGCAAAACTTGGTAGCTTGTTAACCTATAGTAAAAATTATATTATAGTTTATGTGTTATAAATATCCATGGGTTGCAGAATGTGAAATAGGTTCATGTTAGTTTTTGTGAACAACGAAATAAACAATATTGTTGACAGTAGAACATGGTGGTTGCCATTCAGCCCCTTTTGGACCACTATAATACAATTACTATAATTAACTTATATTTAATGTTCACATGATTATATTTTGTATTTCAATGGCTGTGGATGGTTGGTAAAAATCTACAGTATCTACCTTCAAATCCAACAATATTTCTAAAATTATCCAACTGTATTAAATCTATATTTAAGATGCATTTCAGATGTTGGAATTCAATCTTATGTTGGGACTGAACTTTTGCCTGCAATCGGTCAGTCGAAGTTTGTTGTTTGATCTCTCTTTGTTTCAATATTTATCAATAAGCACTTTGCAAAGTGTTGGAGTTACACAAGTAAATACCACAGTGAGGTATTTGTGACTATTTAATAATTCATAATTTTGCATACACATTTACAGATTATTCATTGGGGACCTTAATTTTAATGTGGAGCCTGGCACAGTGGTCGACTCGAAGATTGTCCATCCCCGAGAGCTGGACTTCTATTTGGTTAGAACAATAAGTTTTTATTTTTATTATATACATAGCGTTTAGTAGCCATCTGTCCGTTGTAGATCGTAGAAATGTCATCGTTGTTCTGCAATACAGCAGTGTTCCCATAAGATCCAAACCGCACGTCCTGCTATTTAAGACCTTTTCACCCGTCACTGCTTTAATTATTTATTTGTTAATGAATTGCTTGCAAAATATGAATCTGCGTGCATACAATGTTACCATCGCGATAGTTGAGCGATATAATTGATGATCGTTTCCCCGGGCGGCAGGTGTCGCACCAGGCGATCAAGGGCACGGCGCGGCCGACGCGCTACCACGCGGTGTGCAACGACGGCGGCATCCCGCAGGACGAGGTGGAGCAGCTGACGTACTACCTGTGCCACCTGTACGCGCGCTGCTCGCGTTCCGTGTCCTACCCCACGCCCACCTACTACGCGCACCTCGCGTGCATGCGCGCGCGCTCTCTCACCTAGTACGTACCGTTTTTTTTATTATCTCCATACAAAGACGGTAGCAAACTGGCAAGCGGCGATCGCGTGAGACCGCTGACGCCCCCGGACATTTGCGACCGACCTGGCGGAATAATGTAACTTCGGTTAGCAATAGGTGCTGAGATTAGTAGATGATGGAATGTTAATTGTTCAGTACTTGACGATAACTGGACTACAGGAATAGGAAGAAGTTATTCAGCTCTGTGAGGATACCGATATGTGGCACTCGATTTTCTCTACCTACCCTGTTACGCACTTGGCGTTATGTTATATCCATATATGTTTAAGGGCATATTGTGAGAAAATTTGCAGACATTAATAAATTTCTCTTTGTTGCAGCGGAGACAAATTCTCTAATGTTGACTTGGACAGAAGTCCACAGAGACTTCGCGTATTGGAGAGAATGCTGCTATACAGCAAAATGTTCTTTGTCTAATGAGATTTTTTGTGAAGAAATGTGGGAGTTTGTCTTGAAACTTTGCACAAAGGAAATGTATAAATTTGTATTTAATGCAAAAAATCATCAGTTACAAATACTTTGAATTGACTAAAATCAACACACATACTTCTCAATGAATTTCTATAAGGTTTAGATAATATTTATAATAAATCATTGTTCCAAAATCCAGTTTCGACATGTAAAACCATTCGGAATTTTTACTATTGTTTCGGGTATTACATTTCCTGATTTGAACCACAAAATGGATAAATAAGAATCATTAATAATCATTTAACGGTCGATTTTCCATGATCAAACTGTCACATTTCAAATTTCTTTCCAACTTTTAAAATAGGATTTCTATTATTATAAAGTTTCATATCACGTTTTATGTTTGCATCTTGATGTTTCGTAATGTACTCATACTGCATTTTTTCTTGAAACTTCTTCATGTTAGGTCGAGTATATGAAATACGGCAATGTAAATAGTGACTTTGTTTAAAGTTAATGATATTTTACTTTAGAAAATAATAACATATTTTGTAAGGTTTTTGAAAACAACCGAATTCACATTTTTTCTATCTCATGTATGTTTTAAGTGAAAAGAGTGTTTATAATAAAATTGGCAGTGAACTGCGCGTGTTAAGATATTTTCTTAGCAAACTACTTTAACGTTTACTACTAGTACTCGTGGTATACTCGAATTATAAATATTGAGGGAATACTATAGATGATTTTGAGTGTGCGTCGAGGTAGCAATTGACCTGTTGGCGGTTTTGCTGATCGCATTAACAAATCTATTAGTGACGTTTCTTTCATCGAAATAGAGAGTCGAAGAAGTTCGTCAGTATCGTAGCCGGCGGAATCCGTACTGCCCAACCCAATGGATTATCGGCGTGACATTGTTTGATAATGAATGTCTAGTATATCGGATTCTGTGGCGCGATACTCTTTTCATCTGCAGTGAGGCCAATGAGATAGAGAATTAAAAACCTCCAGATGTCCAACACTTTTTCTAAATGAAAACATTGCAAAAAAAATTTTTCTTCGACGAGTGATCGATTCTATTATATTTTCTCAAAATTGTGAATCATATAATTCAATTGTATTTCGTTTTCATTTTAAAAATGATCAACTCGATATTCGTAAATTGCGCACTTTCGAGCCGAATGCTAGTGCATGTTTCCGACCGCGTCGCCGCACCACAGATCAAATGGTAATTACGCGCGAAAGAAAAGGACCGAGAAATTAATTGTACGCTATCCTAACTCTGTTCGAGTCGGCGTTCTTACAATTTTTATCTTGTTTCGTTGGTTTTAAGATAAATTATACATTAGTTATATGTCTGTAATAATACAAATGCTTTCTACGTGTCCTATAATAATTTCTGTCAGAATACCACTTGATGGAAGTTGCATTTAAATGTTATTGCTGTAGTTTAGATTGATCGGTGTCTACATTTATATAGATATAATATTTGACAACTTTCACAGTTATAGTAAGAAAAAAAAAACAAAATACAAAAATATCTCTTTTCGTAATAGTGCTTTCGTAATTGTTTTTCTAGCGTTCGTTCAAAATATAGTTTTTTTTTTGTAATCTTCATTAGTATTCGTTTGAAACGTGTAGCAAGCCGAATAATATATCATTAAGAAAACTTCTCAGGTTTGAATGCTAATAGGGATAATGTCGACATTCATAAAAAAAAATATTATTTTATATGAAAATGTGAAAAGTTTAAGCACCAAAGAGTGTATTAGGATTAATGTCACTGATACCTTTATTTCGAAAATATTATTAAACTGATATTTCAGGATTATTGGTTAGAATGAATGATCGATAGATATTTTAGTACCGGTGCGTAGGTGTCATTCACGCGCACGTGGTTTTTTAAATGATATGGCATTTCAGTTTTGTTCTTCGAACTTTAGTTGCATCATTAACAATTCTTGCACGAATATACATTTTGGTCCTGCATGAGGCTAGCCTCAGGGCTAATCTGTCAGTATTCTGGTTATTTTCATTATTATTGTTGCGTATTTTTTCGGATGCTACATTCGACAAATGGTTCCTTCTTTTGTAAACTGCTGTTGTTTTCAATGATTATTGCAATATTTTTATAGGCTTTTCTACACTTTGTCCTTGATAATAATGGAACTATTTTCATATAAGAATTATATGCCTTAGATTACTTAAGTTTTAATGCCATTTTCTACATCTTCATTAGAACGAGGATTGTTTTCATATACGAATTACAGACTTATTGTTATATTTATTTTTAAAATTGAATTGGAAAGACTTAAATCTAAATGTATATTGTGTCCTTTATCAATAAATATATTAACCAAATTGTGTTTTTTATTTACATTACTTTTAGTTAACCTCTAGGTCTTTATGTATTCGCATTTATATGTATAGGTGGTGGTAGTGGTCGCCTAGGGGTCGAAAATCGACCGCAGCTAAATTATAAAAAAAAAAAAATTTGAAGACATTCTCTACAATTTTTCTGTGTACAAATTTTCGTGTTATTAAAAAAACACGAA
>DWDX01005861.1:0-10142 GCA_018245675.1 Agara michaeli | reverse complement strand
ACCTCATTTATTGTACCGTTCGTGTTTTTTTAATAACACGAAAATTTGTACACAGAAAAATTGTAGAGAATGTCTTCGAATTTAATTATTTTTTTAATTTAGCTGCGGTCGATTTTCGACCCCTAGGCGACCACTAGTAATTATAATTATATCCGTAAAGTATTTAAGACTGATACAAACGAGAAACATTTTGTAGTCTGAAAACAGGAGAATAATATGAAAAAAGATTTAATAAAATAAAAAGCTTTATTTTAGTCCTCTTTTTTCATTTTTGTTTTTTTGTGGATCGGCAATTGCGTGCGCATCATTATAAAAGCGACTCTGAAGGTGATAAGAATATCTTGTTACATCAACCACAATATAATATAGCATATTGTCAGTGTATTTTTTTTGAGATCGATTGTTCTAAATATTTGTTGGAAAATCAATTCTGAAGGATTTACTTATCTTCACTCCTGTTCCTATAGATTTATCATGGATGTCAATAATTGGCAAGCATTGGACTGATACAGTAACAACAAGGTTATGCGATAAAACGTGAGAATTTTTTATCACACATAATGGGTATTTATAGTTAAATGGTCTAATGTGAGGCTAGTAAATAAAAACCTAGTTCTATTTTCCATTTTATTAGAAGATGAATTCCTGCTTCTACAGAGAAACGAATTATTAAACAGTCGGTACAACTAAAGTAATACTTACATACAGTTTCGTAGTCAAGTTAATGTTGAAATGACCGGTTTCGAATGTATGTTCTGTGAAGTATACACGGTCTTTGTACAGTGCCGCTTTTCGGCTCGTAGACAAAGTAGACGGACGTAGCAAAGGAATATATTAATCTGTTATTCTTAGCGAATATGTTTAGCTATTCATAAATACGTCTAATTAACTAATGGTGGTATTTTTCTTTTATATTTTAAAAAGGTGCATAGTTCATATTAATAAGGTTATGTTTTGTTACAATGTCCGCCAATTCTGTTAAGACTAGTATTTTATTAAGTGAGCAAAAGCAACCCGGAAATATAGGTAAGTAAATGGTCAGCAGTAATAGCTCAATGGTCAACGTTCATTTATCTAGATTTTCTTTTGTTTCATTGAAGTACCTAGTTAGAAGATGTTTTGTCGAATTTGCGGTTTACTGAATGACGGTTAAGCACGTTTGCGGGCGCTTTTCGTAGGGCCGTTACGGCCCATAAATTTCATTTTATGTGTACTCCACGATCGGAAGGCTTGAAAATTGGCGAACGCTTGGTCGCTACGCGAACTAAATACTAATTATACATTAGACAATATGAAAATATTTTTTCCTTTTTTTTGGAACCGAACCTGTTAATCGTTCATAACATTAAAATAAGAGTAAAATAAAATTAAATCAATTGGTGTGCTAGTTTTCATTTAGACAGATGTGACAGAAGTCTTTATTCCAAAATAACATCGTACCCCGAGGATAAAGTAACAATTGCCTTGCGAAAATCCAGATCCTTGTCGAGTCAAGATAGAGGTTTAAGAGGATTCGGATAGAGTTAGATAGATAGTATTTTTGCGTCAATAAATACCATCGTATATATCGAAATTCAATTTTATTTTATACACAAATCGTATACTAAGTATGAAGATATGTGAACAAATAATGACCTGATTTTGTATTTACCATGAATAAATCAATTTAGATGTCATGACGATAGTTATTAAAATTTGGTTCGCGGTAGTTTGCGTCGAAATTATTAATTAAAAACTACAACCTTACGGCAAAATTTCAATAATCCACTCTAAAATATTTCACGCGCATTAACGGGATACATAACGAGATTGTAACGTCAATACTGCATTAATCTGTTAGTGAGTAAATTTATTTATAATATTTCGGTACGCATTATTTTGAGGACAACTAGGGGGGTTAACCGAGCGTTGTTTCGTTAAATTAATAGTGGCTGTCACCATTTCGGTCAGCTGCAATGACAGGTCGCAGTTGAGCGTCGGTCAACATTGCGTAGTTATATGTAGCGTAGTGGTTCCATTGTATTTTTAAATTTTTACAACACGTGGTGCATTATTTCAACCGGACAGATTAAACGGGTTCGGTGAAATGTAGTAAAAGGTAAAAAAATACACAATGAATGTTACGTAAAGCTATAACAATTGTTTTATCACTCCATTTAGTACGACGAGATTAGTCCATTATAGAGTTGAAAGTTACTGTTAATATAATGTATGTCTACAATATGATACACTAAAATCATTGTTGGCTAGAATTTTCACTGCAACTTATTAATGTTTTATAGTGTCATGTGAACTTACAAGTTTGTTTTGATAAATAAGAACCATTGATAATTGCATAATTCAAGCTTACAGCAAAAACTTTAAATACTGGGCATTTCTACTCAGCAATTTTAATCGTAATGGGTTTAAAAACTAAAACAAAGCTTAGTAGAGCGGTAAAAGGTAACCAAGTCATTCAGGACAGGTGCAGGTATCTTTTTGCTTTAGTTAAAATATTGGAATATTGAATGAAGAATGTGACCTAAATATCCTTGAATCTTCTCAGAAGTTGTTAGCGATCTCAGGTGCGAACGTCGGCTCATCGCGTACGAAACATTTTTCTCTTACAAGTCCAATTCATATTTTCGAGCGGCAAATTCGAATATTTATTACATCTGGGAAGTTTTAACTGGGGAGGATTAATTTTGTTACTAAATCATTACAGTTCACGACAGAACTTTATCCACACGATTTGAGGTATGTGAGTGAAGTTCTAATTAATGTTGAGGAGCACGAACAAGTGCGTGATTTCAATTATGGTAGGTGTACCTTTTGGCTATAAAGAGTTAATGAAGTATCCGGTTGTTTTGTGAATGTGAGACATGTTTTTTATTACCCCAGAATCAATTTTTTGGGACATTAATTTACATGTAATTATGTTTCGTTTTTACCCCTTTACTGTTTCATTATTGGACACGGGTGTCCGCTCATACTGAGAAGACCTCTCATACAAGCATAAGTTTATTTTATGACAAGTAATGTCACTCTATGCCGCTCTAGCTAGTCTACATTTCATTCGGACCGCATTTTTCCAAGCTTTCCGCTGCCACGGTGGTGTTATCTGTATATTCTATATTCTGATCGTCATTCTCTATGGTCATAGTCTGCTGTGAGCCGCCATGTAAATGCTGATTGGATTGGATTGCTGGACTTCGCGTACCTCAGAAACATTATATATTGCATAGCCTCCTGTAAGGCGAGTAGGTCTCCATCACGCTGTTTTTTTCCACTTTTAAGAGTAATATTTAAATTTTAAGTCACAATAGATACGTTACCAAGATAGAGGCTCGTGCCAGGTTTTAAAACCAGACCCCCATATTGAGGAGCCCAAATTTCGAACCACCACTACTACTACTACTACTACTACTGTAATAAAGCAAAATAAGTTTTTAGTTTCATATATTATGTTGGCATATACCTGCTGTGTAGTGTCTAGCTACACTGAATAGCAGGTATATATATATACACAAGAGCTTATAAAATGTCCTTACTCACATGGAAATGAATGACGATATTTAAATAAAGCTATAAATACCTTCCTACCCCGTTAAGTTTACCTACCTATCTAAGATTATGATTTGATGACAAAAAATGAATTATCTTACAATTCGCGTACCTAAAAATAGTATGATTTATTACCCAAAATCCCTTACACGGAATTAGGTTTTCGTCAAAAAGAGATTCTTGCGGCGTAGTTCGTGCTCCCAAACGAATGTTGCCAGCGGTTACAGAATAATATTTTTATATCTATACCTTTTTAGGTAGATCTCGTACCAACTATTCTGATACGATATTACTACATATACATATGTATGTATGTGGCGGGTACAGTGAACTGACGCACTTATTTCATTTTAATCAATAAAATTCGCCGTCATAAAGGGATACGTATAGGTTCTTATGAAATTTATTTATATATGAAACTAAGTACTTCAGTCAGTAAAAATGGATGTATTTACATGCACGTCATAATTACATTTTAGTCTTGGAAAATTGTTGACCCCAAAGTGTAGAGGTTGAGTTGTGTTGCAGTAGTTAAAGTTGCAGGCGTTGTATTCTTGGTAACTTTACCAATCAATTCTCGCCGGTACATATCCACCGGCAAGGTGTGGTGGTCTAGGGAATCGCCATCCAAAAAGTTTATGTAGATAAGGAGCCATATATACGTCAGCAGTGACGGATGTCCCCTAATATGATTTTCGCAGACAAAATTCTGAGATTAGTTTTTAAGTCGTGTGTTTATAATGAAAACGTCTGATGTGAAATAGTCGAGGCATCCACCGGTGTTCTATTTTAAACATTTAAAACAATAATGAAACAAGTGGGTATAGTTGTTATGCGCCGACCGAAGAAGCTTCTTGAACTTAACCCCCATTGGCGTGGAACATGTCGCATCTGTTTAAAATATTTATGTTCCTGCTTTTAAATTATTCTGCTTTGTTACGAATAGATGATAACTAGAGTTGAGTAAGTCTTTCTGTCTACCATTCCATCCAAATCGGAACTCAACTTGAAGGTTGCTCGATTGTAGAAAAAAGTGCATCTGCGGTGTTCCGGCTGGCGAAAGCTGAAGAGGGTGATGTACCATCTTAAAGTGATTACATTACATTACTGAATTATTCGACAAAATCGAATACTTCGAAAGAATAATGAGTTATTATAAGCAAGGCTCCTCAAAGAAAATCTGAAAATGGGGACCAAATGTCAGCAATAAGGCATCAATAAATTTATTTTACAATAATTTCAATACGTCGAGTTGTAGTCTGATTTCAATGCATCTTCCTTGTAAATTAGACGGCCGCGGTCGGAATACAAAGAACGTTAAGCATTGGTTATATCAGAGCGACCGCGATCAATTTATGTAGTTTTAACCGTTGCCTGTGCAATAATTACGCGATAACAATCAAACTCACAAAAGTTTATATTTATGTGTATATGTCAGCTACTAACATGACCAAGTAACTATTCTTCTAACTACATTTAATCCAAATTTCTGTTACGAATAAATACATAGTAACGTTTATACTGTTATTGACAACTACCATTGAATATTTTATTGAGATTGGTTACAAGTGACGGAAGTTAACCAATATTTATAATTATTAATATTAAAATCTTAATAAGTACTCAAAGTAATACGAGTAGAGTTATTTGTTTCGGCGCCAGGCGTTTACCGAAAAAGTCATTAAATATGAGTGAAAAGGTTTACTGTATCTCATCGCGGCCGCGGTTGCCTTTTTTAAATTTTAATGGCAACTTCTGCTCCAGAACCGAGACAAACGAAGCCACGTGTAATAATTGAATTATAAATAGCACAGTAATTTTATGTAGGTACAGCATAAACGACCTTTTATACCTTTTATACCACCTTTTATATTGGGAGTGGGTGCGGTTCCGGCGTGACAGATATTTGAACATTGAATTTAGATTGTTCTGTTTGTTCTGTCTCTTTGTTTGTATAGGCACATATTTTATTGTGTATCATGGATGACCTCAACACAAGAAACCCAGTGGGGGCTGTTAGTGCACAGAAATAGTATTTCGTTATTAAATTTTGGCGCGGCTGACACACTTTAAGACATGAAATGTCCCGAATTAATTCAAATAGACACACGAATTATGCCATAAATCCAGAATATTTATAAGTTAAATATATATTTATGAGATCAGATGGCCTTTTTGGACATTTGCTCTATATATGAATTAATATGAAAAATATTTAATTTCTGTAGGATAATCGTAAATATCATTTTCATCCTATAAAATTACCAGACATAATAACATTGCCAATTATTACGTTGAAATTGTAAACAACAAGTAATTATGATCGAATGACTTTTACAATATTTACTTATAATACAGTACTTGTGTAATTCGGAATGTCATGTAGAAAAAAATTCTAATTCAAGTCATATTAACTGCATCCAGGCTTAATAATTAATTCGATTACGTAGCGTTATCAGGTGACAGAAGGCTTTTTAGGCATTGACAATACCCTCCAAGTCCTTGGCCTCTTTCCTTAAATATTATTGTTGTGTTAAAAAGGTTTTGCAGAAGCCTAATCAAAAAGACCGTGAGATACATTCATCACGCATTACTTAGGATATCTGTGGAACTACTGTGTCATTGTTCCAATCTGCTTAATTTCGGTTGGACTGCTTTCATTCCGCTGTCCTAATCATGTTCAATGAATAAAAGGTCTCGTGTAAACGGAACGCGTTTCTGTCGGGATTTAATTGAAACTAACGCTTTTTCTGTTGACATCATGTTATGCAGGGAGTCAATATTGATATTGAAATTTATGCGGTTATTTTATGTTTATTATTGCAATGCTTATAGTATAGGAGGTTCGGTGAGCAGGCTGCCAATTACGTAAGTCAGAAAAATTCTCGCTCAACTTTGATAACGGACACCGACATTGGGATTTCAAAATGCTAAGCTTTCCAATGAATAATATTAAACAAAATTCTTATCGCCGTTCAAAGCACTTCTTATGGCCGAAAGCAGCACTAACACTATACTAGACAAGCTGGAACAGGAAGTGGAATAGATGTCTGATGAAATTAATAAGATATTCGTGGAAATGCTTTGTCCAAGTTTAAATCTGCTTAAGTTCAATTGGAATACGAATTGCTTTCATTTGACTTTCCTATAATGGTCGATGTGTGAAAGCCTTCGCGTAAGCGAAACGTGATCATGTCGTGATTTAATTGAAACGACGTTATTTAGTTGACATCATGTACTCGTATCGTAAGACACGAAAATGAAAAACAAATTATTTATATAAAGACAATAAAGTTTAATTATGTATCACTATTGCTACTTAAACTTATTTTTTTTTGGGTTTAAGTTTTGATGTTATTAATTATAGAGAGTTCGTTTCTCTTATTAGAACCAACGGTACAAATATTACTTCTGTAAATAACAGTGTTTGTTCCACGGTTTTTAAGGAAATGATGTACACAAAGTCGTGACGATTAATGTGCTTAACATTCAAAGGATCTGTTTGATGTTAGGTATAAAATTATGTCGGTCGCAGTGATTATTTATCTCGTTGGAGTTATGTTGTCGGGTAAGACTTATTTAAACCCTTAATCGTACATTTTGTATTTAAATAAATTCGCTGAAAGTATAATGAAATTCTCATAACCATGTAGTCTCTGACTGTTATTTAAAATTAGAACGCGGAGCTTTCACTTTGTGGACCTCGTACGTTACTCGTTCGCTCGTGTCGAGATTTAATTGAAAGGGACGCAATTCGAGTTGACGTCACATATGTCACTCGCGGGGAGTAATTACCGACGTCGCAATCGCACGCAACATACACTGACGTCTGGTAGCTGTGCCTTTATATATAATGGACAAAAAAATAATGCAAAACATATTTATTAAGACATATCTGTTCAATAAGTACCTGTTTAAATTGATTAAGCTTTAAGTGAGCTTTAGGAGATAGTAGGCTGCGAAATTCAATTTATTAGAAGGCGTGAAAAGAGCTCTCCTTCAAAACCGGCAACGCATGGACAACCCCTCTGGTGTTGCACATGTCCATAGGCGACGGTGACCACTTACCATCAGGTGGCCTGTCTGCCTGTTTGCTAGGTTAAGTCTATAAAAAAAAAAGGACAACAGGTTTCGATACAGAAATTTGACAATTTTAATGACTATCATGACTCCCACAGGATTTCAGATTTAGATGCCATGTCAATATTTAAACTAAAATAGACGTTCCTGATAGGTGTCCAGCTAATTCAATAAGTTTCGTAAGCTAAACAGAATTTTAGTAGCCCTAATTGACTTATAAAATGTCAGGGTTCACTTAGGAACGGATTCGCTTTGAGATTTAATTGAAACGTACGCAAATTGAATCGGTCTACGTTATATATCGCAATCCCCTGTAAATTGCTTTACGTACATTGGCGTCGAGTGCCGGGGTCCAATAAAAGTGCTGGATTCAACAACATCAACATTTCGTCACATTTTACCAAAATATCTACTTAATTTATTAAGATATGATATACATATGTATTTTTACCAGTTTACAAAAATAAGGTAGTAATAGGCTGTTTACTTATGTGTTGTATGTTAGAGTCAATGATTTTTCAAGTGGAAACAGCAAACCGGTAGATACTTTTAGGGATGTCCAGGGAAATCGTTAATTTGAAACTTTTGTTAATTTGTGGGCAAGACAATGTTTTGTGAGATACAGCTAAGAGCAGGAATATTCTCCGCAGAGGCATGCGAGACGACGATATTATGATGAGGATACCTAGTTGCGGTTTCGCTTTCCATCCGGAACAAATGAATAACTAATGAACATGTATATTTGTTTTGTATGTATTTGGGTGTAAAATTATCGTCGATGAGTACGTGCCGGATTCCGCAGAGTAGGAGGACCCACCACTAAATAGTCACAACTTGATCAAGATCACTTAGAACCGATGTATGATCTAAAAAGAAACAACAACAACAACAAATACCGGCAATAGTAGCTACGTTTGGAAAAGCCTATAATTACAGGAGATTTGATTGATTTGAGGCAGAGACTTCAATTTGAAAAACTGCTGAGACATGTCATTTCCGTATATGAAGTTATGTAATTAGAATTACTTACTGCTTCCTTAGACTGACGTAAATATAGATGCTTATTTAATTTACGTACGTTAGGTCACATTATTTCCAAACGAAACCGTGACAAAAATAATATGTCGTTCAAATAATATAATGTGAGTATGAGACTGCGCTCCGTTTCAATTAAATCTGTTTAAATTAATGCATAAAATGGCGTATTTCGGTATCCTAACCATTCAACATCAACGAATAAAAGCTCTTATTTAAATGGGCCGCCCTCGTGTCGGGGCTTAATTGAAACGAACGCAATCCGAGTCAGTCGATACCATATGTCATTCGCGGGCAGTAATTACCGAGTACGCAATCGCCTGCAGAAATAGACTGACGTCTAGTGGGCGAACCCAGTAAGCAAGGGTTCCACTCAATTAATGCACCATCGCGTGAAGTGGTGTGGCGATTCTGACGTTAAGTGCCTCGTTGTGAACGGAAAAACACAAATACACGCCACCAATGTAAACATATATATATATACACTTAAAATGACGCCTGGTTGTTATAGTCCGATTCTGTCTTTATTGGGATCAGATGACGGTTTAAGTTGCCCTAAGATTTTATTATGATTACGAATTATAGATTAATGTACGTTGATAGAAACTGCAGTAAATATTTACATCATTTTTAGTATTCTAGTAGACAGCAAAATCTAAATTGATTTAATATTCTAAACCAATGGAAAATATGTACGTAGATGTACATTTGTGTACATGTTTCAAATCTCATTAGTTGGTCCAATTATATTTTAGAGTACGTCAATACGTCAATACTTAAAGACATACTCGTACTTTACGTATTTCAAAAATCGACTAAATACTGAGGTTAAACAATCTTTATATAAAAACTATGTATTTTATAAGTTAATTAATCTAATCTGGTTTTTACAAGTAGTAGTGGTTCAAAAATCAAGACATTCTCCATGCGTTTTCTAAGAATATATTAGAATGTCGAGTTTTTTAGTATGACTTTTTACTATAAATTTAATATAATATAACGTCGGAGAGTCGCGTTACGTCAAATGTAAGAAGACCAGGTCAAGAGTACCTATAGTAGACTAGTTTTTGGATGACTTTGATGAAGGTAGCAGAGGCGAAAGAAATTTGTCAGGTCCGTAGCCGGTGGAAATGCTTAGTCTCTGCCGACCGTTACGGAAAATAGAAATGACTGTTTTGATAGGTAAATCTGAACACACGTCGGCAATATTTAATACTAACGTGTATGTTTTTATTTTTAATACACAAGTTTAATTTTCAAATCATAATACGTTCATATACGTTTTAATTTACTTAGTAATCGCATAAACCTTTCAAAATTACGTAAATAATGTTTATCTATACTAATATTATAAAGCTGAAGAGTTTGTTTGTTTGTTTGTTTGAACGCGCTAATCTCAGGAAGTATGGGTTCGAATTGAAAAAATATTTTTGTGTTGAATAGTCCATTTATTGAGGAAGGCTATAGGCTATATAACATCACGC
>DWDX01005860.1:0-10145 GCA_018245675.1 Agara michaeli | reverse complement strand
GTAAAATTCCCGTAACACCATGTCTGGTTAGATGTTCGGTGTCGACTCCTCCGTGCTATACCAGCGGCGGCGCGGCGCTGTGGTGCGGTGGTGTTAATTTTTTAATACTTCAACGTTTTAAATGCGTAATATCTTTTGAACGGAATGTCCGATTTGAACAAACTAAAAAGCAATTCACAGAACAGTCTTGCTTAGGACATGATAGGATCAATGCAAAGGTACGGATAGCTTGGTTTGATTTTGGTCGAAATTTCTATCACCTTTTATAATGTTAAAAAGTAGTTATAGCGACATAAGTACAATAGTAAGACATACATTTTTTGTAGATATTGATATGTTCTTTAATATTATAGAACATTTTTTTGTTCTATCATCAATAGTTTTCGCAGCGCATGCGATGAAGGACATTTTATGGCAATTTTTTTCCCACCTTGGTTACATTATTGTCGTTTTAGTAAGGATTCTTTATTTTTTGCCTGTAATTAATATAACTTATGTTAATCAGTGATAATGTAGCATTGAAATGGTGAAAGAATTTTTGAAATCGGTCCAGTAGTTTTTGAGTCTATTCGTTACATAGACACACACACACACAATTCTTTCTCTTTATAATATTGGTATAGATACAGATATGCTCGTAATCCATACTAATATTATAAATGCGAAAGTAACTCTGTCTGTCTGTGACGTCATTACGGCCAAACAGCTAAACCGATTGTGATGAAATTTCATATTTCACTTGAGGATATTTTTATCTAGGCTACATTTTGTCCCATTTTTCTTTTAGTTTTTCCAGGAATTTCATTGTTTTATGAAAAGGTCGTCGAAAATGGGCTTTCTGGACGCTTACGTGGCGTGCGCTGACTCAACCTTACGAGATACATAAAGACAATGTTCTAAAAAAAAAAAATCGTCTCCTTTGGCATTTTATCTAGATTGAAATTGTACTTTACAGTATATCACTATAATAAGTACCTTAGGAGATATCATAGACATCATAAACGTGTAGTGATATGTTTATCAGTGTGTGTATGTAATTATACAATCTATTCTTTATCTTTTAACTTTGTATATGTGTATTTTTATGTTTTCTAAATTCTATGTCATTGTTATTACTATTTTGTTATGCACTTTTCCTTCTTTTTATTTTATTTTTTCTTTTTATTTTTCTTTTTCAATTTACCGCCTACTATGTTTTCTGCTTGGCCCAAAGGTAGACTGGCAGAAAATGCTATTAGCATTAAGTACAGCTTTTATAGCACTTCTCATGGTGTAATAAAAAATAAATAAATAAATAGATTCAAAATTATCCGCAACGAAAATTCAACGAAGAAGCGACTGCGAGGTGCTCGCTTGAGGGATGTGACTCGGACTGGGAACAATCTAATACTAAATAATCGATTTAATAGCATGTTTCTATTTCTTATGGTTAACTGTATATCTTCGCATCAAGAGGAGGTTGTGGAGCAACTTTCATTAACAACGTAACCACCTGACTTTTTCTTTTGCAAAAATTATGTTAGGCATTTTTGTATTCGAACCATTGAGCTTCTAGATTTGTTTATACGCTAAGTTTATACAAAGAAAAATATTCATAAGAAAGATTTTCATTCATTCATACCTTCGTCAGCGAGCTCTGCTCTCGGCGACCCCTCAGTTGCTGCTCCCAGTTCGTCGACACCTCTCGCACACCTATGGCTGCTTACCTGAGTAATTTTAATTGCACCGGACGTGCGCAATTACCCTAATTCTCAAGACAAGAACTAATTTTTATTCGATATTAAAAAAACACTTTCGCTCCGACTCCTGAAAGGGTTTCCTTGAAACGTTACAACGTTATAAAACAACTTGTGCCAGTTAATAACAAGTCTCAACTGTTCCTGCGAAGTCTTTTAAATTTACAACACCTTACATTTTTAATAGACACGACCTGCAGGCTTCACGTCTCCTTACTTACGACGAGAAGTTATGACAAGTAAAAATGTCATAATGTTCCATCTTTAGCTTCAACCCTCTTTAGAACCGAATGCTGTGCATGGGTGTTTCCCACATTTACAGGACGCCTGTAACATACTCCACCACGCTGCTTCAGTGCGGTTTGGTGAAGAGACGGTTTAGTCGCCGACCAGCCTGTCGAATATTTTCAAACCGTCCTGAGGCCTACCGTGTCAGTCCCTATGTTGCACGCGACAGTAATACTGCTAATTTGGACATATGTTCATTTGTAAAACATATATCATACTGTAACAAATGTAACGTGTACGTGTCGAGTACCTCTATTCAAAGATACAATTTAATAAAGATACGTCTTTATTCTTAAAAAATGTATGTAATTTAACGTACATAAAAGATGATTCAATATATTACATTTAATACGGTTTTAAACGTATTCGATGCGACACGCATGTATACAGCGAGCCGTGGGGAATATAATTGGACGTTACAATGATCAAGTGAATTACTGCATGTTTCATGAATTAAAGTACTAAATCTAAACTATTTTAAACTATCGAAAGTACTACGAGTATTCGCTCGTCTCTCGCCGGCGGTGGAGCGCATTCCGATTCCCTTTTGAAAATATTAAATGAACCCGAAG
The DNA here is from genome assembly GCA_018245675.1 of Agara michaeli. Taxonomy (NCBI): domain Eukaryota; kingdom Metazoa; phylum Arthropoda; class Insecta; order Lepidoptera; family Hesperiidae; genus Agara; species Agara michaeli. The sequence goes on along the minus strand of DWDX01005860.1, from coordinate 7,549 downwards.
TCAAGTCAAGGCGCGGGAACACCTCCGCAGCTATCATTTTTTTATCAAAGATTAAAAGAAAACAGACGACGGACCTTAAAGTTGTTTCATTTAAATGCTTTAAAAATGGAGGAGCGAACTCTCACAAAAGAGTTTTGTCAAAGACAAACTTCCGAAATTGTTTTTTGGACAGTCTGTGCCCCTCTCTCGGGACTAGCTTGGAATTTATTTTTAAAGTAAATTAATAAAAGGCTGGTTAATGAAATATGAACAAAGTGACGACCGGCCCTGATATGTTTTACAGCGAAACTCGCTGTACGATCTTTGTTAGGCGAGACAGGCTGAACTCCCGCGTTAAACTCGGGTTGGAATAATAATAATATTAATTGGGACAATTCCACACACTGTTATCTGATTTCAAATCAGCAAATTAAATATGGTAACTGCATAATTAATTATGTATATGCCCTATGTATGTATATTACTGACCAGTTCTTGTTGTTATACCCAGACAGAGAGCTAATAAATGCGCTCAACTTAAATGTTTGGATGGAAATCGACTCATGACCTTCCGGTTAGCTGTCAGGGTCTCTAACCACTATACCGAGCCGCCAGTCAGTCCTCTTTTCATTTTGTTCAGCAGTTGCAACAGTACTGGACTCGTCTAACTTCTTCAACGTCTCCAGCTCGATTAGTTGGTAGAGCGCACCGGAGCCTCCGTCTAATGTCGCCATGTAGGTACGGACGGTGAATCACACATTCACCGCAACGAGAAAAGCAACCAGTAAACTTACCTCACTAACTGTTTTATTAAAACGCGCGTTTTATATAACGCGAAATAAAGGAACTTAAAAGGTAGAAAGAAAATAAGGAATCCAAGAACGGCTATTTGAAAACAGAAATAATAACAGTCGTAGAGGTTTCTAAGGCGAGACTATAAATATGTCATTCACTATTATAACAAAAATACACTTATATGCTACACTTGTACTTATATGTACACCCACTAATGAAAAGGGTAATAAACTTGTGCGCAGTGCTAGCAGGTTTCTATTTAGTTCTTTATTTTACAACTAATTAAAATGAATATTAGAACATCGCTCATGGTGCGTTGCAAGCGCCGAGCTCCGGGCTCCGTTGCGTCTAGAAATAGGGGAGTGCTATAAAAACATTTCCGATGTAAATATACAAATACAATGACTTCAATTAAGGAAACGTGCCATAAATGTTGCCATTAACGCGCTAAGTACTGTAACGAAAGCGCAAGTGAATTACGCAGTTACTTTAATGGCTGAGAACCTTCTGTAAAAGGGCACTTAACCCTTGATTATTCATTAATTCTTCAACTCTAGGCGCCTCGCCAGCCCTCGTAGCGTTTGCCTTTATTTCTTCTCTGTTTTGGTTATGTTAATTTCATAACAACACTTTGAATTTTTTTTCACAAACAGGCAAATATTTTAAGAAAGATATGTATAATAACATCTACTTTATTGTGCAATTTGTCAATTCTTGTTTATGAACATGAACGAGACACAGTGATGAAGGCTCTGCAGAAAGGGACGTAAACATGGAACGATTAGAACCGTTTCCGCTACTGACTTACTCGTATTGTAACAATTTTGTAATTCTTCTTCTGCTCCGCGCTGAACCTACCATACCTACCATGGAGCTACCATACCTACCATGAACCTACCATATGAATATCTGATCTAGAGATTTTACTCAACGAAACAAAATTCCTTTCGGCTGGGCTCTGTGACGAAATCAGAGAACTTCATTACAACTCAACATCGAATACAATTTACATCAGGTCTCTCATCCATGTGCTTTTTTAAATATAACACATACGGCGCGGCGAACGATACCTAGTTATTTAACGCACGGGCGAAATTACACTCAACAATGTTTACTCGTACCGTGCGTGACTAAAAAGTTGTTTCACGGAGGCTGTCTTGCTCCCTCCCGCCCGGAAGCGTATCTCCGTCAGGGTTTCGTTTTGTCGGAGTGTAGTTTGATAGTGAAAGTAAACAGATGTACGCGTAGCTGTAATCACTCGAGACTCGACCCGCTCTCGCCTCGGTGCGCTTTGTTTAAGTTGGAGTCGAGCGACCCTTTACCTTGCTCCGGCCTCGACGACAATTTTCTGGCCCTTATGCCCTTAGGTGCTCGCGGCTCTGACGGCTAAATTAAGTTTTGTCACGCAACCGGTATAAAAGCACATTTTAAATTCATAAGATAATATTCTTGAGGCTTCAAATATTCTAAACGATATTTTACTCGAGATAATAAAATTTCGTCCAGACCATTATTTTTCTTCACAAAATCGTGACATGAAATCTGATTGAAGTTATTTAATTTTCACGTGCAACATACTCGTACAGTTAGGCTTAGTTTTGACAGGCGCAGTCGGGGATCACGGGCTCTCACCGGCTGCAGCCTTAACGAGCTTCTTTCATCTCTTCTACGTTTATCAAAGACCATATGCCTGCTCGTCCTAAAAGCCACTCCAGCCCTTACGTTCTTATAGTATTGTCTATAATTGTATTACTTTTATCTATAATTACTTATTACAGCAAAGACCAAAAGTGAGATACATTCGCAGAACAAGCGATACGGTGTGCACCGTCAGCAATTGTTTCCAAAATATTCACACGAACGACCTGATCGCGCAACTTTTGCTGGCAAACAGTTTATTTGCCAATCCTACGTCATTTAATCATACCGGCATTATCTGCTTGATGTATGGCCGCTTTGTGTAAATGCTACGATGTTTTTTCACAGCCGTACGGGACTACGTGACTTACAGGGTGATGTTTTTACATGTAAGTGATTCTGGTTGTTCAATAAATAAAAGGCGCAAAAAGCAGCTTTTCTTTAGAAAATAAATTATAATTAATTTGTGTCACAAGATTTACTAAAAGATAAATAATATCTTTGTTTTAACCGCGTTTGCATTATAGAGCAAGACTCTACGAGAGTGAACAGGCTGGTATGAATAACTTGAAGAACGAGCAGTTAGGTAACGTAGAGATAAACATGAAGTGCATCTGAAAGTATTAAGGTTGTTTTATAATTTATTTAAATACATCAATTATGGTATTTAAAAATGTGGGAAAATAGAAGTGTTATAGGCAGCACCTCTAAATGTGAAAATTTTGTGTAACACAATACTGTTTTTGTCAACATTACACCATCTTACCGCGACAGGTACGGAGCAAGTCACGCAAAAACCATGCAACGTAAAACAAGAAGGAACGACAACAAAACAAAATTGTCATTTCTCTCGAAGGTGTCAGTTCAATATCACTTTACCACTTATTAAATTGTTATCAGCCGCGTATGTGAGTGGTGAGACGGTCGCTCGTGACAAGCGGGCCGCAGGCGCCGCAGGGCTCCCGGCAATCACTTACGGGGAGCGGCTACAACCTCACTGGCAGCAAAGTTTGGTTTATTCCGCGAACAAGTTTACTAACCGCGTCGGTTCTCCGGTCTTGCGCGGCGCCGTCTGTGCCATTGTTCCGTGGATGTCGATAAACGCGATACCGTACAGAGCGAATCCTCTCGACAAGATTATTGTACGTACGAGTGTTGAATCAGAGCTCAAAGAAAATATTTTATACTTTTATAAATTTAACTAGCTTTTATTTATTTATTTATTCAATACCTTCCTCGTCGATCATCAATAAACAGTTCACCGGCTTCTCGGTCTAGTGGTTAGAAAACCTGTCTACTAAACGGCGTCTACGGGGTCGATTCTCAGACAGGAAAAATATTTTTTTGTTCTGTGAATAGAATTGTCGCTATTGTCATTATCTACAATAATACCTAATAAACCATTTTTTGACACAACTAACGTTTTTGAGTAGAAAGATTGTGACGTTTGCAATAATGTTGTCCTTCTCGAAATTCACAGTAACTGTTCTTCATTATATGATTTTTTAAAAGTATTTGTGGCGGTGGTACTTCCCGGGGCGAACCGTACATATGTTCTAACACCTCATTAAAATTGGTTGGGATTTTTAAAATTCGATGTCCAGAAATAAGTAGCAGCATTAGTAGACCGGAAGTGGCATCGGAGACGCCGCGGATGTGCAACAGTTTTTATTCCAATCCACCTCAACAACGGAGTATAAAGAATATGTCCGTGTAAAATATAGTCCTTTAAGTACGGCTATTCTTCAAAAGGGCGTTTTGGGTCGACGAAGGTCTACAAAGGAGAGCCACGTATCACGCACCCTATGACATATATTTTAAGCCTTACAAGAAAGGTTGACACGAGTTAATCGGGGGTCCGGCTATAAATATCTATCAAGGGTATTCAAAGCAACCCCAGATTGCGAAATGAGCCTTAGTTGAGGAAATCGGGCTTACTTTTACAATGCGGCTGTCAAAGGGTTGAATACCTTTATTTGAATACAAATTGGTCGAGATTTAGTTCGCGACGTCGCTTCGGTCTCACGGCTAATAAAATTCACTTTAATCTTAACTTGCACTTAACATTGATATAAAAGAAATGATGTCACAACTTTTACGCATCTTTTAGTTTCCTATGTTACGAGTATTGTCATTCTCCATTCTTCAGTCAATCAGATGCGATAATAGTAAGGATTGGATTTTTTCATACTTAGACCATACAGACAAAAAACGCGGTCCACTACTGTCACCGGGGAATGCCGCATAATGGCTAAATATAATTTAATGGACAGCATATATTTCATGGTATTCTCGCGGGCTCACGTATTGGAATTTGTACAACAGAGGTAGACATTACGTTGAACGATTTGTCTATTTGTGCGGTAAATATAATAAGGTTTGCGACATATGGGCTATTTAAACTTAAAGTGAAAGAAAGAGAAAAAAGAAAGCGTTTATTGTATTGAAACAGAACTAAAGTAGTGTACGTAGTTGTGATATTTTTTTTAAATGTCGGAAATTAAAGGCGATAAGCAGGACTGAAGAGATGTTTAGAAAGCCTTGAATTCTGTTTGTGTATTTGGTTGGTTTTAGATTACCGAAGAAAGTTTCCCAGGTTGACACTGCGGTGAAAAACATAAGTCCGACGGCCAATATCTTGGATCTTGAACTAGCCACTTAACAACCATTGACATTCTTTTGTTTTTTTTTTTAGAGGGCAAACCTTCGACTGGTACCGTGGTGTCTCGGAAGACACGGCGCATTATGCGGGATTGCTACCCATTAAAACCCAACGGGAAGCTTCGGTGTTGCGCGGAGACTCCGGGAGCTGAGAGAAGGTACCGGTGTCCTTCTAACGCCTTATCTTGCGCTAATCAGAATGGGTCAAATACTCATATATTAAAATACCTGTGATATACACGGAGCCAGAGAATTTTTAAAATCAAGTTTGGTTTCCGAGCCACATCCGGTCTGTCCCCGCCGGTGAACCCCCGAGACCGGGTCGTCCTCGAGGACATAATCTCGGGAAGGATGTCAGCCATATTTATTACTCAGTCGTAGTAAAGTAGTTTGTAGGCGGCCGATCTTGTGAAGCCTTTTTTGAGATGTTGGATCAACGCTCGTAAATATTGTTTTCATCGTTCTTACAACATTTCAAATCGAGATACTCGTGTGGTCTGCAAAATGACTAAAGCTATATAGATATTAATGGCCGTCCATATTAAATATCTATGAAGCTCATTTTGATAGAATTAGCCGAGATCGGGGCCACCTTGCTTAAATCTTTGAGCCGCTTGTCAAACGGTTGGAAACCTTTATGTATTTGAATACAAATTGAGCGAGCCCGCCCCGCGGCGCCACCGGCGGCCCTACTACACGCTGTACATCCTTCTTCCAACTTTGTTCATTGGACGACAAAAGTATTATATTATACATACATTTTGTTACATAAAATTGGTAACACTAAATGTTCAAGAAAAATTATCATCAATGTCGATTCTATAGCCCTTTTCGGGCATGCTCGTCTATGAATAATAATTATATAGTATTCGTTTCTTATTATTATTAATCATTGTATTTTTATATTACTAACAAATTTCAGAATTCTGAAAATTGTCTGGATTAAATTTTAAAATTGAATTAAAATATCAGTATTCCATCTTTCCGAGTTCACGTAATGACTGTAACCCGGCGGTGTTGAAATCTGATAGTACAACCGCTGCAGGTACTTATAGAAATACACGTAAAAGCTCAAAATAAACATCAGCGAACAATAGTAGCTCTTCCTTGCTAATTATTAAATAAGATGATGTAACATCAAACATCACATGGACTTGCTAAAAATATTTAACAAAATACTATAAAACACTTGTTGAAATAATTCTAAAATATCTATAAGTTTATACATAGTTAGCCGCCGGCGCGCTTAATATCTCGCGTGTCAACTTTTCCTTTACACTACAAATTCAACGACGCGGGTAAATGTGACCGGTAAATTAAGTTAAAGAGAAAAAGGGATATAACAATCTTTCATCCCTCTCGTTCCGCTTTATGGTTCTTCACATAACACAGTTAACGGCGTCGAGACGAGGTTAGTTAGATTAATAAGGAAAAGGCCCCATCGAGTATAGCACGAGATGGGTTCATTATCCCAGTTGGGGCCTCGATCTGGCTGCAAATGTGGTGAGCAGCTACGGTGGGGTCGGGATCAACGCAGCCACTTGAAAGGTAATAAGAATATTTGACAGAATATATTAGCGTCAAATATCTACTCGTTAAGGTAGCATAGTGGATCGGCCCCGCCGTACCCCTCGGCTTTCACAGAGCTACATGTCTCTCTGAGATTAAATATCAGACGAGATAACATGGATGGATATACGTATTAAGATACTGTTACAGTAATAATAGTTGGGACAAATCCACACGCGGCCACCTGATTACAAATTTGGCAATTAAACGCCGTCGTCCCGGTAACTGGACCGCTGATAGGTATCTTGACCTATAAACATGCTGTAGTATATTTGAGTACTTTGCTCTGGGCGGGAATCCAACCTTGACCGAGAGACGAGACGGCAATAACAAATGGACACGAGTAACAATTTGGTACTTTTTATTTGACAGCGCGGCGAACAAACTAAATTATCATACTGACACCGTGACTGATCACAATTCATTATTCGCACAACTTTGTATAACAGAATGTTTTTTTATTCAAACGTAAATTGTTTTACGCAGACGCAGTAATTTAAACAATGAATTATTTATTGCCTTAAAAATTTAAATGAATATAGTTGCAACCTTTCTATCTCCCTCGGCCGGGCGCGGATCTGTTCCGCCGCGAGCATAAAATACCTGAAGTCCACGGCCCTGTTACAATATGCGCTGAAACTCAATGGAACATATGGTATAAACAGATGCTTATGAGAAATTATGTTTTTTTATTCTACATGAAGTATTGAGTATTCTAATATTAATATTGTTATAGAAAAGTTGTCGGTGAAATGAATTTAATCAACTCGGCCCGAGGGTCGTCGTCCCGCGCCCCCTCGTTGAGGCATATTAAGCGGTTTACGAGCGCTTTCGTAGCGGTGTTTGAGGTAATTATGGCTTATTTATAGGTTAAGGCGCGAGGGATAGTGGCGATCAATCTCGACGC
>DWDX01005859.1:0-10146 GCA_018245675.1 Agara michaeli | reverse complement strand
ACCCCCACATTTCACCAGTTACGTTTAAGTCCCACAATGGAATAGGTGGTCAGCCTATTGCCATGCACCGGGCACACGTCCAGACTCTGAGTCACTACTAGAAATTCTAAATTAGAAAAATAAATATGTAACATTTGAAATATATGATTACTCAATTAACAGCCCGGTTTCCGGTTATCAATAACTATTTATTTCAGTTGTGCCCTAGATTTTGTTTTATTATTATTACAATTACAATACTTCGAAGGCTGCACGTAGGTAATTGACGAAAAATATAGTTGTTGAAACATATGAGAATGTAAAATTGATTTCAATTTAGGAAAATGCGACGAGGTCATGGATAAAAATCGCTTTACGGTTATATAGAACGGGCTACAGTAAAGCAGAGCGTTCGGTGCACTACTCACACGGTGTTCCGTTTGAGCAATTGCAAGCTAATCACTCAAAAGTGGCGGTTCGAGCTCAAACAATGTACCTTGAAGTTGATGAATATAAGGTTATCACAATTCCTTACAAATTCAAAAACGTCAGACGCCATGGACAGAAGTCATTTATAAAATAACTCTGGTACCAGCCGACGATACTTCAAATGAAATATTTTCATAAATCGAATGTAAGATAACAGACTGAAAGAAGAGGGGGAGAGGGGTGAGGGGCGAGTCGAAAAATTGTTAATAAACTTCTAGAGTTCTATGAATTGTAGTTCTATTTTAGAGCTCTATGAATATCATTATTTTATTTGTACTTTGTATTATTAGTTCTTATTATATATAACAATATCTAGTGTATATGTATATACTATGGGTAAAGGTCAACATTGTATTAAAAACAATAAAAAGTATTGAGGAACATGAACACTTCCAAGAACATTTACATATATAGACACTAATCCTTGCACTGATATATAAATAACGTATTGATTTAAGTTAGACAAGTGTCAGAAAATTTAGCGTAGTGCATTTTCAATGGCATTTAAGATAAAACTTCTTACATTCAATTTTTTTTGTAGGAACCATGCTTCTCAAAAATATTATTGTTTGTAATAGATTGTCAATAGTAAAATTCTTTTTTATAACATTGTTATAAAAAAAAACGTTGTGACCTGCTAAACACAATTTTATCTTAAAATTAATTATTCAGTGCATGTAGAAAATATTTCGCAATCTCATACATACTAGTAAGTATCGTTTATTTTAATATACTACGATATAAACTATAACTCGATGGAAAATACTCACTAATTATCTATCACAAGGACTCTCATAATATTGTATTACCATATACATACATAAAACCCTATAACCAACTGTCCAAAATTCAACATAACATAAATTATTTGCCTAAGTACTAAACTAAATGCACTAATTACATTGTATAAGTATACTCTATAGTTATCCACTTTTCAGGCTATAATTTGAGAGAATACCAATATTCTAGTCGAGCAGATAGTAAGGTATTGTACACAATATATTATCAAAATATATTTTTGGTTATCGGCTCACGGACATGTCTTTTATTTCACTCTTGTTTTAGAGTGTCAAAAGTGACATTTACACATTACAAAGTACTTTTCTACATACACACAGCCACGCTTATTTTCCACAGGGGCGGGCAGACCGAGATCCTTCACTGCCTACTATGGCCCTGACAATCGAGCTGACATTGATATGCTCGTTGGGACAACCGCACACGTCCGACAAGCTTTGTTCGATGTTTGTCGGCAAGATATAAACATACAGATCCGATTGTCGGTGGAAAACGGCTAGTTCGTAAATGTATCCGCTAACGCATACTACTCCTCGTCGGCCGCTTGCCAGGAATGGACGACAGCCCCGATTGCCACTGGCAAAGTGATTGATGTGTTGGGCACAGAATCGGCCCAAATCCAAAGTATAAAAAAAGTCTGCGCCCCTAACGTGGGCAATCACTTTCTGAAGAAAGGTTCAACTAATGTTTTACTGATAAACTCTAAAATCTTACTTATACCTCTACACTATGCTACAATCCATCTATACAAGTTCCAATAACATATATTTTCGAATGACTAGTAGGTAAGGAATAAGAAAATTTAGTTACACCTATTACATAACACAATAATATGCTTTTAAAGGTCGAAATGTCCATTATTTTGGATGACGAATCATACATAAATGTAATGGGCCCTTTATTAAAATATATTCCCAAGTTTTCTTTATAGTAACAAAATACGAAGTGTAATAGCATAAAAAAATATTCAAAACTTTTAATATGTTGATATTTTTTAAATACATCGATCCATTTTTGAAAAGTTAACAAATTTAATTATGAAATATTCAAATTGAAACGGTTCAGTGTTCAGTTAAGTCTCTGAATATTTCAATCTTAATATTAGTGTGAGCTAATGATTCGTCTTTACTTTCCCTACAATTATGATAATGGCGTTCAAATGGCAAAAGACATAAACAAGCAACAAAGTAAATTAAGTAAGTCATTTAAGTACGTACCTAAGTAAATAAAACGATAACGTGACAAAATAACAAGATAAAAACATAGTACCAAGTAATTACTGCCAACAAACACACTCTTCGATCACATGGTCAAGAATTTTTATATGACGGATGCTACTATATACTTTATGTAAAGGCAGGCGCCCATAATTATATCCATAGATAGTAATTGTTACAGGAATTTCAGAATACTTCCATAATGGGATACTAACTGGCAATAAACACACTCTGATCACATGGTCAAGAATTTGTATGGCGGATGCTAATATTTTACCCCTACATATAATTATATCCATAGATAGTAATTATTACGGGAATTTCAGAAAACTTCCCTAATGGGATACTTACTGGCAATAAACACACCTTTTAATCACACACATGGTCAAAAATTTCATGTGACGGATGTTAACATTTTATCCATAAATATATTTATCCACAGATAGGCACCGATTGTTACCAGAATTTCAGGAAAGTTCCCCAATGGGTGCATTTTGCAACCACAAATCATGTATGAAATTGTATAGGTCATCACTGACTGCCACCTGCAATTAAATCATATTCTTTTAAGTATTTTCCAGTTACAATTGAATAAACCAAATTAAACTGTTGTTTCAACGCTGGTTATAAGCTATGAAAATCATTATCAAAAACCGTTTTATCGTTCCACTCTTAAGGCCATAAATATAACTATGATAAATCTATAACGTAGATGTCACTGAACATATATTTTTGGGATTACCCAGTCACGACATTATGTACCGATTACATATGTCTTATGCTTTGCTACTGACAAGAAATATCGTTCATAATTGTCCTTTCAGATGTTAATTTGATTTAATTTCGAAAATTGAATTTCTTCATAGGGAATTTTTCAATTCTACATTTGTGTTATACATAAACATGTCAATATGTGAAATCATGATATTCACTCTCACCTTGTAAGGAGTGGGGTTCAAATTCCTCTTGATATCCTGACGAAGAGTCCGAAGTGATGTCTGTACTCGCTGTCTCACTTCGGACAGTGGTTTAGGAAACACACTTATTCGTCCATCTTTCCAATATACCTGCGATAAAGTGAACATTGACCAGTGAACGACACAGCAGTGATAGCGTAGTGGTTTGAATTTAGCCTCCCACTCCGGGGAGTCTGGGTTCGATCCTGGCACGCACCTCGGATTTGTTACGTGCGTTTTATAAGTAAAATTTAAATATCACTTGCTATAACGGTGAATGAAAACATTGTGAGCACACCTTAGAGATGTTATACTTTACATAATATTTTCTGAGGCGTGTGAAGTCTACCAATCCGCACTTGGCTAGCGTGGTAGACTATGGCCTAAATCCCTCTCAGTATAAGAGAAGACTCGCCCAGGAGTGGGCCAATAAAAGAGTCGAAAGGAGAATGCATAAGTTATACCTTATAAAGGTGCTCCACCTTGCTCGGTATGACATAAGCCCTTTTAGACTCTTGAAATGGATGTCGGCAGAGAACTTTCTGTCCCACTTCCGGCGCCGGTTCAGATGATCTTTGAAGTAGATCGATCAATGCGTGACCGTCGGCACCAAATAATCTGTATGCCTGGAACAAGGTACATTAATGGCAACATAATACTTTAGAGGCTCGTAAGCATATTTGAGAAATTCACACACAAGCACACATAAAACTGAGCTACATTTAAAGCCTTGTAACCATTAAAAATCAACGGCCATAATCTGGCAATTGTTCTTGGAGTCGTTAACCTCGGCAGCGCTGTAGATCATTAATTGATCGCATAAAGCGACGAGACCATGTACGCACACTTACATCATCCACTATTACTAATGACGTGTAAATAACGTAAACATAGTGTTGCAAGTTCAAGAATGGCTTCCAACTAATGAGGCTCGGCTCGCAACAGTCGTTTGTGTGTGCGTGTGAATATTGTTCGTGTGAATCTTTATTAGTTGAATATCATTTTCTTATCGGCCAATAGTCCAAGGCTAGTGCTGATTTTTATCTTTTGTTATTTAAGTTTTATCGACTAATTCAACATTATCATATTACTGTTGACGACACTATTACTTTTTATGTACAATATATTTCACTATTCATTGAGCTGAGATCTATCTATCTACTGAAAGTCTCCTACTGCATAGTAATACAATTAAAGAATATAAAGATGGGATGGAAAATATATTTTGTTCTTTCTTAAAGCATTCAACATCTTAACATGATTTTATATAAGATTGTTACTGCTGAACCCTCCTGTGCCCTACGCACATTAAGCTACCAATGCCTTCTAAATTTAAAACACAACAATAAATCTTTTGTTACAGTAACCAATTATTAATTAACTAATAAAAAAGAACCATATTTACTTTAGGGGCAGATACTTACTAGCAATCATTAAATAAGCATCAAATAATCTTAACAGTGTACCAGTAAAAGAGTGATTATATACAATCCAACTTTCCCAAGCGAGCAAACAAGAGTATTGCAAAACAAATTATATTACTATCGAAACGGATGTTCGCAAGTCACACGCTGCATTATTGTTTACATCAGGTCATTGGTCATTAATTAAATAAGATTAACAATCACCTCCATTTAAATTAATCAACGTCAACAGTTCGAGCAGTTATAGCTTAAATGCGACATTTTATCGGCATTGTATGAATTATCACTTAATGTGGCAAATGAAAGTAAAAGCATAAGTTGCTTATTGAATTTATAGCCCCTTATTATTCGTATTTGAATAGTTGCATGAGATCTGCTTAGTTTACACGATTGCAAAAATTTAGTACAGTAATTCAACCCGAAGGATTACACCTTTATTACGTAGGCAGCAAGACTTTAATTTATTTACCTTAATTAATTAAAGTCGAGACACTGCTAAAATGTAGCTTTGAAACAAAATAAAAATCCAATTTTATAATTTACAAACAAAAGCTCATCTGCTGCATACAAACCTCCTTGTGACCGGGAATTGTGACTTTTCCAACATCCTGACTCAACTTTATCCGCGGCTGGCCATTGATCTCCACCAGTTTGTACACACACCCTAACGCCGGCTGACGTTGGCACGTCACTGTAAATTAAAGTATTGACAGTTTGATTAGTCAATATTTATTACGCCCCCATCAAATACTTTATGAAGTTTGCAAATAATAGTTAGTCAATGAATGAGAAAAAAACAGTTTATTGGACGAACTCTCGGATAAATACGTCAAAACAAATATTGAGATTTAAAAAGGTGAATATGAGCAATCATATAAGTTTTTTAAAATTAAAGTACATCAAATCATCAATCTGCTGTTCTCAAGCTTTATTTAGAGTGAAAAATTAATGTCTACACAGCATAGCTGATAAAAGCGGATTCCTCCGGCCTGCCAAAAACATCAAGGACCATTCTTTACCCAGTTTAAATGTGAATCATTTAATTTATGGACATTTAAAGAGAACAAAAAACTCAATTCAAAATCTATTTGTGGTCAAGCAAATTATGGCAAATTTGAGAAACATCCCGTATTGGGAGTATACAAAACAATACCCAAATGCGTTCCGATGCCAAAACAGTCGATCTGGTGGCCTTGCTCATTCAAACTGAGGATGGTCTCCTCGTTGATGTCGTTGGAGGCGACAATGGTGAGCCTATCGAACCAGGGCACGTTGAACGCCTCGCTTATTTTCCCGAAGGTCTCCCGCGCGAGGACCGAGAGGTAGGCGAGGTCGCCGCTGTCGATGCGGATCCCTACGGCGCGGTAGCCGCAGTCGTTAAGCGCCAGGGCGACCGCGCAGAAGTTTAGCAGGCCACTCCTGTTTAACAAAAACATCATACTGCAGCATACTGCACGCGTCACGAGTATGAGAATGAACACGCTAACGATGCGAACGTACTGGATGCTTTATTATATTTTTTGAGGTAACAAACAATCACACGGACCACCGGCCGGCGCGCGGTCGTCGTTGTCCGTGGAGGTGAGCTACGTTTCGCAACGGACATGTGCGTGGTGAAAACGACGTGAAATCTACTGATAAGAAATTATTTAAGTCGTTGAAAAGAGTGACAATAAAGAAATCAACTTCCTCAATCGAGAATACGATAGTTGATATGAATACATTTACATCTAATCGTTGTCGCGATACAAAGGTTAACTTCGTTATATATTAGGTATATTTTGCATGCAGTGTGCACTAATTTCTCGATTAGCATTCCTCGGCATGCGAGACGATTGATTAATTTTTTGTATGCAAAATCACTGGAGAATTTGTCACAACATCCTCAGTCATGTCGTGAAGTTAAAAATGTAACATACATGAACGCAATTACGTCAATGATAACCGTAAAATAACAATGTAGCAAATGAAAGGTGCAGTAGAATGGTCACAAGCAATTGTTCTTATTTATCATAGCAGTGATTCAATGATGTCATTCCGCGTCTCGTTCAATCTAGTCAAGGTCTTACTGATTATGCGGTATCGTAAGTTTGTTATTTGGCGATGGAATCGTAATCTAGCGCACTACTCGAACAAAGGAACGGGTGTCTTATGAACACATGCAAATATTTAAAATATGCAAACATGCAATAATATATCACTATGAACGTGTGCAATCCCTATACAATGCAACTGTGCCCAATGACGGAGATCGTCCCTAGTCTCGCTCTCAATCTAGGACAATACGTCACACTGAAGCAAAACGTAAGGCACTCGTCGAACGTGTACTCATGTATTTACATCCAGTTGTTAGATGAAGCGGAATTAAATGTACCGTAAACTACGACCGTAAGGACCGGACGAGCGATCCCGGTATGTGTTAACAGAGAGTGCCGTGTACGTTCCCCGCGTGCGCCCGTCGTGCCGACCCCAGCGATGGTTGGTGACGTGAGGGTGGCGTCGGCGGCCGCGCGCCGCTCCCGCCGACCGATCGCAATCAAACTCGACAAATCGACAAAGAACGATAAAACGAACAATGCAAAACAATAACAAAACTTTGATCAGATACCGAATGGCAACGTGAGCGGTCTATTTGCATCTTTACCTCAGTGTGCGTTCGACTGTGCTATATCCATATGTACTATGTATAGTTGAACGTTTTTGTATTCTAGAACCATTGGATCCACAGTTGCTATTGTAGCCGGAGTGCCCGTTCACACGCTGGCCGCGTCGTGACGGTAAGGCTTGAAAGTTATACCTCTTCACATCGTACGTATCCACTAGGGCCAAGAATCCGGCGGGGAAGGCTATGGCGTACGATATGAGGGCGGCCAGCTCGCCGTCGCTGGCCTCGTCGGGCGACGCGTCGGCCACGGGCGCCACGCGCGCGCGCCACTCCAGCGCCATCTGCAGCAGATTGCACGCTCTCTGCGTTTCTGCGTGGTTCAACGAAACCGTGTGCAAGTCGTCCAACGTGCTGAATGACGTCACAAACGAGTGCGCGTGCGTCCCTTTTACGGGTATGTTAAACATTTTGCCGGCCAACACGTTGCTCGTACCGTCAAATCCACCTGAAATATGTAAGGAAGGAGTAACTAAGACCTTGTTTTACTTAATAACCATAGGGGATAAAATGCGTTTGAACAAATCCGTGCACATATTTTTTGTACATAATTCAAATAATTGAGAGATATAATGTATTTAAAAATTATATAATATTTATTTTATTACAAGTCTCGTCACTCTAGTACAGACTCAGCCTAGTTTGGTATCAGATGGCCATGTTTGTAGATGCCCTAAGAAATTATTGTAATAATATACAACAAACGTTATGACAATAACAATTTTTGTAATAATCAATAGTGAAATGTGTAGGCAGCAAATAAAAAAAAATAGGATTTTGGTTTCGATTAACGAATTGATATTCGACGTGAATAATTCGCAGCGTTCAATGTCAAGGATGGCGCGGGTCGCATGATTAGAGCGAATTAAACAAAGTTTCCTTCGTTATTCGGCATAGAGGTTCTAGCGAGTCAGCGGCGCGGTGCGGCGTGTTATAATGTACAAGTTTGAACAGGGCACGACGGTGCCTGGCACGAGGGGTCGGACGCTCGGTGCCGGCGACCCGAGCTGCAGGAAAGTACGCTAATACAATCAATAATTCGGGACAAGATAATTTGCGCTTTATTACCGATCGTACGGTTCAGATATGACTCACCTACTTTTATTTATTGGCATTGGGAATTAAGTTTAGCCGGCGCGAGTTCGACCGATGCGGTACCACCGCTCCGTCCGTCTCCGCCGCAACGCTATCGTGAATGCGATTACGTATTTGAATTCGCGGAAAGCGATATAATTTTCGAATAGTTAACATGTCTGTAATAAAATCTCACCGATATACGAATATTTGGAGGCCGACAATCCTCCGTCGGGTCCTTGGGCCCTCCGCAGTCCAAATTCCAATAAGGACACATACTTTCCAGCCACCATTCGATATCGGGCAGCGTTAGTGGCCATTAAACTGAAACAACGTGGATTAATTATTTTGACGTCAGGAAACAATGTAATTTTCATTTACTGGAAATCATAATATGATTATGTTACTGTGGTCTATATCATTAATTAATTATTCAGTTACAAATAGGACCGAGATCCGAGATTTGCTATGCACCTCGTTGCTACTGCCTACCTTTGACAACAATTGGATAACCACGTCTAATCTCCTTACCCGTTCTTACACATTCAAATGGTGTCGAATTCTCGACTACAGAAATACCTTTAAATAGATAATATAAAGCAATTGACATTTCCATAATATGCAGTATCCAATATCTCAGCATTTACAGTGCATCGTCCGTAAACGGTGTACATTTGATTTAATAAAATAGTACCTACCTATCACTGGTAAACGCAAAAGAGTCATATAGGTTTTTTACTGTCCTGTTTAATTATACTTTATGTACCTATCTATACTACAAAGACGATAAACAAACCTATTAGCAGTATCAGTGTTAAGGGACTATTTATCTTAGAATCGTGTTTCTTAAGGCATCTCTCAGATCGTAAGGAATTAATCATTAACTCCGCAGACAGGTGATAAATGTAGGATTCAGTAGAAATGTATAGCGTAGGTACATTATGTAAATATATAATATCGTATGTGAATAATAAAAAGTTGTAACGGATTCGATTGTTATTATGAAACTGGCAGATAATCAGCTTGGTACAATTTATAATATTCGTGTGAAATATACAATAGCTAGGTGACGTCATCAAACTACTATATCCTTATCGGATGTCGAGGCTGACGAGGCGTATTAATTGCGTGAGATATGCCGTCCATCTATAACGCATCTATAACGAACAAGCGCCGCGTTTAGAACTCGCGTACTTTGGATGTATTACGCTACAAAATCACATTTACCAAGTGCTGTTACAACAAAAAACGGGTCAATTAACCTGACATAACAAAGTGTAACTATATGAAGTTTCCAATTGAAAGTATTTACTCGCAAATACATTTTCCGCTGTCTCCACGGTTCTCTGATTACAGCACGGAAAGCGCGCTTCGATTGTTACACTATACACGTCTACGGTTGACTCTGGAGCGGTTTTTGTATTGATCAAGCCAACGTGATTCAATATTATGTATTACTAGTTGATAACGCCGGCTTCGCCTGCGTGTTCAAAATAGTAATGATAATAATACGAAAATAAAAAAAGTGTAACAAAATAATTTATTTA
>DWDX01005858.1:0-10146 GCA_018245675.1 Agara michaeli | reverse complement strand
TGGTGATGGTGAGAATATGGCGGTAGGCGTTAATAATGCTGTTTTGTATCAATGAAATACATAATTATATATAGTATATACATACACGGAACACGGAATTTTTTATCACGACAATTTTAATGCCTTTTGTATAGTGAAGTTAATATCCATCAGAAAAGAAAACTTTCTTTACTTAACATCGAAGGTTAGTGTTGCAAATGTTGCTTATACGTATTTGTCGCTTTACTTTTTCCTTTTGAAACAATATCTTAAGTTACCTTAAGTAAAACAATGCACCGTTATTTAGAATACAGTACGATCTCTTTGTTACGAGAGTTATGGGGTGTGACGTTGCCAGCACTCGTGGCGTCCCCCGAACCCTTTGTTGATATTCGGTTGACCTATAAACACAAATTCAGAATTCATCCCGTTATGCCTACCATTTCGATATCATTCTACTGAAAGTTAACTAAACGAGTTAACGAATTTATTTGTGTAACTCAAAACTAGTTCAAAGCATCTCAAACGGTCACAACGAGCTGGAAATGCTATGAATAGTCTGCAACTAAATTCATAATAATTTAATTTTCGAACAATTGATACGCGTATTCAACATTAATGACAAATTAAATTAATTTAAAAAACAAACTAACCAAGAAAGCGGAATACAGATGTTATTGAAAGGCTATTGTAAATTTATATACAATATTGTACATACTTCAAATTTTAATAAATTTCCGAGGAAATTTCTTTAGGAATTTTATTGGAACAACGAAGTAATATAAGTAGAATAACTATGCATTTATTCCAGTTATAGTACAAACATTTTATATTAATCAATGTTTGTATGGAATGTCAGTAAGTACTGTAAGGGCACCGTTACTAACATCCTCATACTTGTATGACCCTTTTTGTGTTAATTCCGTTCATTCTCATCCGTATTTGTTTCCTGAGCCAGTTTAAAATATGGCTGGGTTAAGTGTAGTTCTCGATTAGTTCGTGGAAGGCTGTAGGCGTCCATTAGGAGGGAGTACACTACCAGTGTCCATCTTCAAATATTTAGTGAGATAGTTTCAGGAACTATTTAATTGTGTTTTGTTGCTCTAGTTCTTTATAGCATAGATAAATAAATATGATAAGTAATGCTTCGTGATCTCATCCTGTGTGATCTTGTTTAATGTTTTGTAAATTGTTCCCGAATATAAACAGATTCGAGGTTTTGAAAGAAATTTCTTAAACATTTGCTTACTACATGAAATAAATAATGCATAAAGGGTAGATCTGAGCTTTGGCGGATTTTTACTCATTGCTGAATGGTTCTCAGTGGTAATCGTAAACATAGAAACAATTAC
Organism: Agara michaeli; assembly: GCA_018245675.1. Lineage (NCBI taxonomy): Eukaryota > Metazoa > Arthropoda > Insecta > Lepidoptera > Hesperiidae > Agara > Agara michaeli. Next base: position 8,815 of record DWDX01005858.1, on the reverse strand, counting down.
AATTGAACATTGGAAGAAAACATATTATCTCTCTTATAATGAATTACACATGGTAGGTACGGCATAATTATGTTACGCTACATTTTTGTCAATTATATTTATTAATCGGTTTAAATATAACACAGGCGTTTAGGTGCCTAATTTGGGATCGGACAGTCTCGTGTGGAATTGTTTCATTTATTGTTATATATAATATTATTGTCAATACAGTTGATATAGTGTATAATTAGTGCGACACAATTCCAATTTGGATCTAGTTGGCTGTTAAAAGTAAAGGGGCTCACAAGGGATAAAGGCATTGTGCTCGTATGTAACATTTACGAAGGGACACACGTGATCTCGCAAACAATACAGCGGAAAGACAATAAACGCCTGCGACCCTAAATACGTTCAGTTTTATTCGAATGTAAAAAGTGTTATGAGAGAGCGTTTATATCAATTTAACTGAGTATTTTTTCCCACTTAAGTAAACCCATTAGTAAAATTACGTTAGGGGAATGCACGCGAACTGGCGAAAGTAGTGCTTACATTTTAATCCACACAGATAATGCGTTTCCATTAAGAGTTACGTGTGTTTTTGTTTCCGTTAGTTTTTTTTTAAATACTTAAAAACTTTTAAAACTGAATTGTCTTTTGGAATGAAAATTCGCTAGTAACATTTAAGGACAATATTATAGCGTGATAAACAACAGAGACTATCGCTAGCTGGTGCTTTGTTTGCGAAGCGCGACTGGCGAAATATAATATGATTTATAGTGGTAGCAGGTAGAAACACTACAACATTAGGCATTCCTTCTTAGACCTCAAGGCTATGAACGGCTCTGTAAACCGCGACGATGGTTACATATATTATTTACGTGTCACTTCCTGCCGGTCCCCACCGTAGACATAATTAATAATGTTTAATTTTGTCATCACTTGGTTTGATACAAATTATTCATATCTCGCTCGCTGAGAGCCAAACACCTGATGCCTAATTAGTTTGATTTATTAGTTGCTACGAATTTATCAACTAATTTAATATTGGGACATACATATTGCGTTTGATATTGTGGCCGGCGAGACTTCTTTAATGATTAATTATCCACTGATTAATAGCATCTAATGGTATTTATATATTATTAATTAGTATTCGAATCAGTTTATTATTTTTAAATATTATTAACTCATATGTCTTGAAATATTAATAGGTATTTAATTATGTAGTTAAAAAAAAACCTATTATCTAATTTCAAAATATGCATAGTAGGTATGTATTATTAAACGCAACGATGAGTAGTTTATCTTAAAGATCTCTTATGTACTGTAAAACAAAATTACAGCGAAATATAATGAAAAATAACCCATACTTATGCGAAAAATATTGAAATGTCACGAAGTGTATGTTTACTGTTTCAAGTCGTCTTATACGCACCCATACATAATACATGTCTTTTCAACTTTGTTTCAATGTTCAATCAACACCTTGTAATGTAATATAGCTGTTCGTTTGTAGCTTTTACCATCTCTTTTTACACAATCGTTGTAGATGTACGGAATATGGAAAAATCATTTCAGCGAAATAGCACGAGATGGAAATTGGTAGAGAATTTAATTAGAATACACAAAGATGCCTACCGACCTGTGCGAGCTAATTTATGATTGTTTGTTTTGTTTATAATTACAAAACCTACGCAAATGTTAGATCCTTTGAGTTTCAGCGGCAGATAACAGAAGTGACAGCCAAATGGTTTTGAGTTTTGCTTCCTGTTCCGAGGTTTTGGGTGTCCCACTTTTAAATTGAAATTACTTACGTACTTTTAACGAATGATTGTTACTTGTGAAAACGATAGAGGTAAACGTTGAAAAGTATCAAGCACGTATGGATGATTATGTTTTTAACTTGTGAAAAGTCTAGAAGCCCACATTCGATTTGCTTAGCAGCTTATGATCTTCATCATTCTCATTTTTAGAAGAGTACCTACCGTGTCTATCAAGGAAACTCTATAAAAGGGTGGATGAGAATAAGGAGAAATGTAATCACGGTTGTAAAAATAAAAGAGGTGTCTTTATACAACCGGATTGAAATTATTTCAATATTAAATACATCTAATATAATTATGATGATCAACAGTCGCTAGTATTTGATGTTACCGGTAACTCCGGGTTGCTGGGTGAATAAAAGATACACTTACTTGACATTGCTGCGGACCCTGTCGGTTTGGCGAGGCAGGCTTGGGTCGCGTGACTTTCTTGGCGGCGAACGAGGGCTGCGGGTCCAAGCCGGCCAGCGCCACCGACACCGTCGCTACCCCCAGCCCGCTCGACGACGTGTTGCATTCTGGGAAGTACAGAAATACTGCCTTTTACTTAAACTGAATGGATCCGAATGCATTGTTTTGGAAACACCTTAAGGATTTACACAGTATACATTGGTAAGGCGAAAAGAAGTAGCTCCCACGACAGGGTGGACTTAAGGCAACTTGGCGCCACCGTATTGCTTAAGATCGATCAAAGTCACTATAAGGAACCCAGTACCATTATAGGCAAACGGATGAATGAGCGAGTGGCTCGTTACTGTACAAATTGTATTATATAGCAGTGATGACCAAGTAGTGTGGGTGTCAGCTATTCTGGGGTCTAAAATTTGGATCCTGGGACACTTTTAAGTTGACATGAAATTACATGTGTTTTAAGAATAAATATCACTCGATGACGATAAAGAAAACACCGTAAGGAAACCTGCACAGCAGAGTTCGCCAGAATCTCGTCAAAGGTATGTGAAGTCTGCGAACTCTCACTTGAGCAGGTTGGTAGATTATGGCCTTAAATCCTTCAATATGAGAGAAAACCTCTGTATGTGTCCTTAAAGCGGTGTGTCCTTTATGTCTACCACCAATGACGTATACCTTAGATATCTACAGAGATGAATCGTTGGGCATGTGTTCGCATAACCGCGAGAATATCTCGCTGAAAAATGCGAGCGATTTGTCAGGCAGGCACTTTGTAGATCTGTAACCTGCGCTGCATGATAGCGACCCTAGCGTAATTTTTTTCAGATGTATTTATAGGGGCAACCTCTCTCATACGTTCTTGGTCCTTCTGAGGGTTTTGATATGTACCTAAATGTTAAACAAACAGACCTTTAACGACACCCGTTGCGATATTATATAATGTTATTAAACTGTTCCCCTGCCATATCACGCAGTTATCGCTGATACAATCATTAGTTATCATAAGACAGTATAATGATTTGGTAACTTTTTCATAATTTTTATTCCTTAATTATATGATTAGGCAATTGGTTGAACTTTTTATGACAATATCAGAATAAATACTTATATTATTATTTCTGTCTGTACTTTAATAGAAGACCTTTATATCTGAATGATTATTGTTATACCATAACGTCAAGTCCCTTAAAGGGGTAGGCAGAAATCGTTGAGTGCCAATTAACTCAATCATTACAAACCTGACCGTCTTCTACATTCGTCCCCATCTCTCTCGCTCTCTCATATTCTCGCTCACTTCTATATGATAATAGAAACATGAAAATAAATTATCGAAACTACTTTCAACCGGAAGCGAACGTATTCATATTTCTTATCCTTTTCTATTTTGCCTGTTTGATCAAATAACCTCAAAATTTTACAGTTGTCACATTATTTGTAATTTGGCTAAAATTAAGTTTTACATTATTAAAAAGCGTGTGTTGTTACTTTGTTTTCTGAAACACGATTGAAATATTTATAAATTTAATCACAAATAACACAGACATAATTTTTCATTTGAAACAACTTTTATTTGTATATTTGCGTAGATTTAATATATTCGTTATTACGTTTATTTGGTAGTTCATTATGCAACAATATCATGTTACGTCGAAACGCGACCTCGGAAATAATAATAAATTGGTCAATCAAGTAGCGGGTGGGTGGATACGGTTACTGATATTTCAATACCAATAATAGTGCAATATAACGGTGTTGGTTTTAATCTAAAATTTTGTTTAATTTGTACGCAATGACAAAGAGCGTCGCGATTATCTTGGTTATCACATAAGAACATCCAGACCATTTAAAAAAAATGGTTTCAAAAAAACCTAATGAACATAACTTTGTTTGTGAAAAATGCTTATTCAAATATTATTTCTTCTATATGCATATTCATATACTTAACATGCCGTCAGCTCAAACTTATAGAACGGAATTTGTTTTTTAAAATGTGTCACTTTCATGAACATACATTAACATATCGGACTTTTGAATGCTCTTATAAATAAAAAGAAGCGCTAGTCCTCTTTGTTTCAAACAAAATTCTATTTGCATAATAGCTGACTGGTGTTCAAAGCGTTTTATTTTGGCCGGGGCGTCCCCGCAGGCTGGGAGGACTCCAGACCGGTACAATGGAAAAGCGTCGAAGCGCCCTCAGCGATGCCCACACCGAAACTTGTCGTTTGTTTCATTTGATTGTATCTTCTACATTGCATTATTCTACGTATATATTACGATATATGTACTGTACATACATATAAACTAGTTAAGCAATTGTGATGTAGGTAATTGCCTTTCAACTTTGAAAATGTAGCTCTGAGGTTCAATATCCAGCAAACGACTCTAGGTTTTAAAGTTAAGAATAATTTATAAAGATTTAGGGAAAGATTTTGACGAGACCTCTCGAGGACTCACGATGATGGTTTTTAACGCTTGTGAAGTGTACCTTAGGGCAGGCGGTTAGTGTGCCAGACTATGACCTTATCGTACTCAGTCTGAGAACAGGCTAATGCCGAAGTAGTGCAATTATCAAAGATTAAAAGATGAAGCTGATTATCGTGACGACGACAATTAATAAACTGACTAAGTACACATAATTTTGTCTTGTCCGGCCACCTAAAATAGGCACAAAAGCACATGCTTCACCCGCTATGTTAAGGATAGTACATTTGAATGCACAAGGATATCATATCTTGGCTATTCAGACGTCAATCACCAAACGTACTCAATATGCATCGGAATATCCTAAGATGTACGGCCGGTGCCTAACTCGAAGACGTATGGATCGTTGTGTAGTAGAATTGATAATACCGATACGTACGGGGCATTCAGCGGTACGCCAGAGAAGGGATGAATCTGATCCGTCTATAGATATCCGTATTGATCGGAACATTGATTTGGAGGCTCCGGTTCGGATGGGAAGTTCTTTGTCACTGTTGGATCGCCATTAGTTTGTTTATGTTTGTGCGGACCGCGCATCCGTCTCCGCTGACCGATGCCCACTAATGGAACCGAAGAAAAATGATGGCATATCTCTTTTAGGACGCAACTTAACGAAATTTATTGGAGTAGCAAAGTGGCTACTTTTCAATGTCTGATTATACACTTTTATGTCTGAATTAGTAGTGTTATAATTGTATTTTTTATCGAGACAGTATAGTGGAGAACCATTGTAATAATAAATATAATGCAATACAATACAATACAATAACGCTTTGTTGCACACACGTACGCATATATTGGTACAGATAAAATATTTTATTTTTTATACTTACCACTATTATAATTATGTTGTTAATTAAAGAAAGGCCAGGTCAGGAGTACTGCTAATATATGAACATGAAAGCACGAGTAGAAGCGGAGAAAACCTTTTTTAGGATCGCACCCAATGGAAATCCGTAGTGTCTGCCTGCCCTTAAGGAGAATTGCGTACGTTTAAGTATGAAAGTTTTTTTTATTACTTACTAATTTATTATTGAGTCACTATAAGGTCTCTTGATGTCTACAAACAATGCAGTGATTTTTTCATAAATAAATGGAATTGAATGAACTCACAAGTTCCTATAAATAAAACAATAAAGTGATTATTGGTTTAGAAGACTGGAAAAAGTGTTCTCTTATCGAGAAATATGAAGTTATGCATAATTGAAGAGAATTCTATTAGGAACGAACAGATAATAAACTTGTTTTTAGTTTGTTTGGCTTCTCATTTCGTACAAAAGTATATTAATATAAATGATTATTGAAAGTGCTCTGCAAAGAGAGTATTAGTGTAAAACTGAGAAAGGGCATGCTCCGATGGTTCGGACATGTGGAAAGAGTGGCTAATGACAGAAATATAATGTGAATGTTGATGGTTGTGGGTGCTGAAGGAGATCAAGACTCGCCAACTCGTTGAACAAATAGGACAAATATTGGCTGGCGAGAGAGTCAGAACTCTTTTAAACCGTTTACGAAGAGAGTGATGAATGTAGATGAAGCACGTCCAGTCTGTATAGACAAGACATATATAGCACTTGGTGCTCTCTGCTTATCCCGACAGGGACCTGGCTTGCTGGTAGAATAATAAGAATAATAATGACAATATTAACAATATAAGTTTTATTGGATAATATTTACATCTCTTATTAAGGGCATGATGTAGTAAATACGATGATTTTCGTAAATTAATCAGACCTCGTAACTGAACTCCCCCAGCATGTATCAAACTCCATTGTTCGCTAAGTAATTTCATGTTAGGAAAATGGAACATATTTAACACCTTCCCAACAAGTTTGTATTACAATAATTATTGAGCTCGATGTAATTAAACAGCGATCGGATATCGATATTGTTTAGCCTTGACAGAGTTGTTTGATAATTATGTGTTACGCGCAGTTCGCGATAGGCATCGATGTAATATACGTCAGCGATGTACATACGGAGACTTTGGTTCAATATTATGGTAAAAAGGCATTGCCTAATATATAATTGATTACAATAGTTTTTAACTATCGATATTACTATTAAAGTATTGTGTGTACCCTCCAGTTTTTCCATGGAGATGCCGGTACCTCCCGGCGGATGCTGAGCTGTCGAGTCGGCGGGGTTTTAGTCGATAAAATTGCCACATAACAGTATATCTCCCCCGAGAGTTTGGATTTTGGAGGAAGAAGAACAAAGTTCCAACGTCTGCTAAATAATGCCTTCGTAATACATACGTATTCATGTTGAAATCAATTTTGATGGTCCGTAGTATATTATGGTTCATTTATTGATATTCTCTATAGAATACTATTTAAATTTTAATATATATTATTTTATCCATATTATTTAAAGTACAATTTTCAAGGCCACAAAAACAAATATTTAAATTAATCACTACGATCTCATTTTATAGCTGTACCAAATTTCAATGAATAGAAGAAGCCATCTAAAGGAAATCTCTGTGCCCATTCAACACTTCTAACCTCAAACGAAATCAATTTACAATAGGTTACATGGAGCAAAAAATGATGGATAAAAATAGGCGTTTACGATTCGTCATAAAATTGTCTCCGGGCCAAAAATGGCAGACAAAGGAGTGAATAAACGTCGAGATTGGAAAATTATTCATATTGGTGACCCGGTCGCGTACGAATCCGGCCGAAGCGCCCGAGGCGCACCGGGAAACTTATATCTATTTGGTAACTGATGGATATTTCTGCGAATGCTTAGAATTAGAATGTCTCGCTTGTCGTATTGTTGTATAATATTACGATAACTAACTTCTGCCCCTTGATTTACATGCTGAATACGTTACGCGTTATTCCGCGAATAATCGAATAGGAATGTTCAGGAATATTATTGCGGCACTGAACGTTTCGAGAGGGAAGTGTTTTGCTATTTTTTTTACTCGCAGTGAAGTCAAATTTGCATTTGCAAGGAGCCGGGTTTGGCACGAAAACTAGCAGCAGAAAAACAAAATAAACGACAGTGCTTTTATGAAAATGTCTGGTGTGGTCATTTTGTTTCAATGTTTTTATTCCATCTGAATATTTTACTACGTGTTATATATATAGTATTACTTATGTAGTGACATGGGTCGTAATAATGATAATATTAATGTATACATATATACACAAGTATACATATATAATGGTCATATAATTTTATGTAATGTTTTAAATATAATGTCGCTAGCTACAACGGTGAAAGAAAATTTTACCAGGAAACCTGTGTCTTAAAGTTCTCCAAGCTTAAAGTTCTAAGTTTGGCCACGATTTTCCCTCTTAGAAGACCGCATCATCGGGAAGCTACGTCGTAGGCGATGTAGCATGCTTACTTATGAAGATGTTTGTGGTCTGCCAGTCCGCTCGTGGCCAGTGTGTATACTGTGGCTTTAAAACTGACCATTACGAGGAGAGAGCCGTGTTCATCATAGGAACAACGTGGCTCGCGCATGAGCTACGTGTCGGATATTCAGTGTATAGGAGTCTTAAAATAATATTCGTTTAGTTTGAATAATAGAAGGTGAAACCACCGAGTATACTTTATCGTCTTTAACACGTTCTAGTTTGTTCCACAATCAAGTCAACAAGAACTGTTGCAACTCATATTGTATTTCAATTTGCCATGACTCTGCGGAATATCTCTATAAACATACATTAGAGGGTTTAAAATGACTCGCGCTAACGAACACATTTGCGTCTATCATGCGCGAGTTTCGTAACTCGGTTAGCAAAATGAGAAATTTTAATCACATTAAAATAGTTTACGCGAGTTTGTACGTTGCGGGTATCCACGTGTAAGTTGGCCGCGACCGTGATAATGAATACTCGACGCGACTTGCTTGTTATTTAGAAATGTTACTGAAGTTACCATTTTCATGTTCCATTGCTGGCGTATTGCTACTCGTAATTATGAGAGTCCTGGCCCGTACTACACCATTGAAAATTGGCAGATATCCGGGTTAGCAGCTAATCTATCTACCGGATATGTATAAAGTTTAATATTGGAACAAACAAATTGATTGCCGATAATACGAATGATAAAATATGTATGCATAAGACATATAAATATAAAACGTACGGGATATACATATA
>DWDX01005857.1:0-10147 GCA_018245675.1 Agara michaeli | reverse complement strand
ATGACTAAAACATGACCTTCATTGAGTGTATGTATGTACCTTATGATGAATAAAACTATTTGAATTTGAATTTGAATTATCAATCGGCTGATCTTGGTCGACTACGAACATGTTTGCACTATTGCACTATTCGGTGCTCTGGTTTTTATGTGGATTATTTAAAAATAAGCACGTTTCATTGCTTCACCATTAAATTCGTCACGCTATATTGAACTGGGCGCGTGGTCGAGCGGTTAGAGGCCGCGACTGCAAAACCGGAGGTCGTGCGTTCGATTCCCGCCCAGAGCAAACGTTTGTGCGATGAGCGCGTTTGTTTGTTCTGTGTCTGGGTATAATAAAAATATTTATGTAAGTATTATATCATATGTATATATTTATGTATGTTTATCAGCTGTCCGGTTACCATAACACAGGCATTACCATTACCATAACACTTGCCTAATATGGAATCGGATAGTCGCGTGTGGAATTGTCTCAAGATATTATTATTATTATGAAATGGCGCAGTAATAAAAAATAAAAGTCATCACTGACCAGGGGATCACGACCCTCGGTGATGAGGTACAGGACGTAATATACGTATGCCGGTCAGTGAGAATGATGGAGCGTATAAAAGGAGATAATAATTAAACCGCGTGTATACAATAAAGCGGTGCGCGGATGCGTCATAGATGCGATAAGCGTTGGGAACGATCTAGCGACGACGTTGCGATTTCGATTTCGTTTGCGTTCGCTCACAACGCGACCGACGGAAATAAAACGCGACGATAAAAACATCCGGTAGGCACCGCGGCGTAGATTTTCCTTTATTTTGAAAACAACACAAGTTAAATGGGCAGTTGAAGGATGTGATTTATTTATAATCAATGTTAACCGTGGTAGCCGCGAAAAGCAGTGCTAGTCTACTGGTTTGAAATCCAGCCTTCCACTCCGGGGGGGTCTGGGTACCAACTAAAATTAAAAATTTAAATACCACGTTGAAGGATAACATCGCGAGAAAACCTGCGCACACCTTAGAGATGTTATAAAGTATATAATATTTTTTGAGGTGTGTCAAGTCTATCAATCCGCACTTGGCCAGCGTGCTAGATTGTGGCCTAAATCCCTCTCACTAGCAGAGGAGACTCGGCCCAGTAGTGGACCAATAAAAAAGGTGAAAAAAAAAATGTCACTGTAGTTCGAACCTCATCTGTAAGCCTTTAATAGTCCCCTTCTGATCAGCGGAATATAAGAGGGTGTTGAGACGATTAGGTTCGAAATTGATTTACGCAATAATTATTGAAAGTACCCTTCACCCTTTCATACTTTCAAAAGGGACGTTCCCTTTAATAACAACGAAACCGCAGGCTTCGCTTGTGGTATTATGAAGGAAATGATAGCTCTAGAGAAAGGTGTAGGTATATCATAAATTGTAAATATAAAACATGGAAGTGATAAAGGTAACATTGAAATTTGTATGCAAAACCGAGTGCGGAATAAAATTGGAATTTTATACTAGTGAGCATTGAATTTTATTAAAAGGCAGTAATATTAGAATAGAGGATAGAGTTTCACAAATGCACGATCAACATTTCTAGAATTCCCCACAGTTACCAGCGATTCTGCCCACTGCACATTAACGATAGACCGGACGGTCTACGTGGGTGGTAACAACTACGTGTCAAAACAATTCTATGTATATTGTTTACACTGATATTATGGGTGTGAAAGTGTATGTTGTTTGTCCGTTTGTCACGTCAAAACGAAGCAACGCATCGATGTGGATGAACAAGGAACTTCACTAACCAGAGCAATTGATCTAAGCCTTGAAATTTGAATTATATTTGGTATATATTTTGACCTCGATCGTTATATTTGTTGACCTTGGTCCTCGTAACCTCGTTATATATTTGTACGTCAATATGTCAAAACATTGATATCGACGCTTCAGAATATGAGTCTTCGATACTCAATCTCTTATCGTTTAATGAAAGGTCGCCACTCGTATGTTACTCTTGTTGTCACGACCTCTACGCATGTTGTTATTCAGCCTAACCTTGATGACAAAAACTATAGTTATACAATCAAACCTATTTCCCATAGGTGTTGGCAGAGACTAAAGAATTCCACCGGCTACATACCCCATAAACTGCTTTCGCCACTTGACCTGGTCTTCCTGTCACGTCTTCCCATTTTAGTCATATTGTATCCACGAATAGAATATCTTCAAATGTATTGGAGCCAAGATATTTTTCGTGTGTCCGAAGGGTATATTATTATATTAATAATGACAGCTAACACACACATTTTTGCCAGCATAGAAAAGTATTTTTAATAATTAACAAAATATATTATATTACCGTTATGCGTAACTTTTGAAGTGTTTTGATTATTTTCATTCAGAAACGTTAGATATTTCCGAGTAGACAAAAACACAACGTGAAGTGAAAGTCTCATCAAAACCGGTTTAGACGTTGCAAAGATTAAGTATGCCGTGTAAAGAGACATGCAAAGATTTTTTAAAAAGGTTTATGGATAGATTACCGCGTGAATTAAAACAATCACAATCACTTCCAAGTCATCCACTTTTCGATTTTATCAATATGAACAGATATTACCGCTAAAATCTTTAATGGAACCAAAAGTTCTTGTTTACAAATATAGCGTGTACGCGAATAGCAGCGTGTGTCGGAAATTGTGTCGCAGCCATCAACGCCCACCTCTCCGAGGGAGAACACGGCGTTCCAGATTATGGAGCAGGAATGAAAATAAATGTAAATTTACGTAACGGAAATATTTGTATGCGCATAGGCGCATACATAATGATATATTCACGCACATAGGTGCGTGAATATATCAGGGCGCGTGTGTGCGTGTTACGTGCGTGCGTGTGCGTGTGTTACGTGCGTGTGTGCGTGTTACGTGCGTGCGTGCGTGTTACGCGCGAGTGTGCGTGTTACGTGCGTGCGTGCGTGTTACGTGCGTGCGTGCGTGTTACGTGCGTGTGTGCGTGTTACGTGCGTGCGTTCTGCGTGTGTGCGTGTGAAATCATCCGAGACGTTAATAGACATGTATTAACGTGTTCAATAAAACAATACAGTATGGATATCGACTATAAAAGTTAACTTTATATTGACTAGCTCGTGTGTTTAGTGGTTAGTGAGACTAACTGCCGAACCGGCGGTTGTCGGTTTGAATCTCAAGCAGGACAAACGTTCGCGCGATGAGGATGGCATCTGTGGTGTATCTAAGTATAAAAATTGTCTATGTAGGGATGTACGCATTTACGACATCTACGTATGCAATTCATTAGATACCTGATTTCCATAGCACAGCTGTCTAGTTTGGGGCTAGATGGTCGTGTGTTGGACTTCTACGAACACATTACTCTTATTGTAACACAATAGGCGTCGTTACGTCAATGTTCGCACGAAACAATGCTCGCTGAACATTGTAACAATTATAATAAATACAAGCCAATAAAAACTTTGAAACCTGACCTCGCGAGGACGAATGACTATGAAAACTTAAAACGTAACATCACGCCCGTAATCCCCTAAGGGGTAGGCAGAGGAGTGTAGTACACTCCCACATTTCACCGGTTACGTTTAAGTCACACAATGGAATAGGCGGTGAGCCCATTTCCATGCACCGGGCACACATCCAGCCTCTGGGTCACTACTAGAAATTCTAAATTGGGAAAATGCAACAGTACCCAACCCGGGATTTGAATCCAGGACCTCCCGATCGGCAGTCGCGCTAGCAACCGCCCTACCAACGAGGCAGTCAATTATTTACAAAGTGGAAATAATAACAATAACTGGAACAATTCCACACGCGACTGTCTAATTCCAAATTTAACAATTCGGTGCCTGTGTTATGGTAACCGGACAGCTGGTAAACTCCCATATACATACTATATAACACGCATAAATCATTCAAAATGTAATAAAGTTGTCATAGTACTATACAGTCGGCATATCCTGGATCAACTGGCAGGGAACGTCTTAAATTAAGCCCGTCTTTATTAAACCAATTTAGGTAAGTCAATGAAGAATATACAAAACATACTATTGTCAATGTCGGAACAAGATATTGTAAACTATTCGACCAAGTATTGTTACCCGTGAGCACGAGAAATGGATGATTGATGACTATGAAAGGACGTGTAGGTCAGGAGTATCTCTAATAGATGAGCCTTTGGTAAAAGTAGAAGAGAGTCGAAAGAATTTTGTCAGCACCGCAGTCGGAAGTCCGTAGTCTCTACCTATCCCTGCGGGAATTACGCGTGACTGTACTACTGTAACTACACGTGTTATATCTCCGAGAATGTCCTTGTTGAATTTTTAAACATACGTCCATTGGGTAACGGTGGTGTGTCGGAGAATGCACACCGAACGGCGCTCGCTATTGTACCGTAAGGCGCGGCTGTTGGCACTCGTGCTAAAATGACATTTCATTGCTAATCGCATCGGGCCGTGACAGGACGCTTTAATGGTGAACATTTGTATATGCTACTAGCTATCCCAGCGAACTTCGTACCGCCTCACAATTAATAAATAGTTTCGTTACACCAATACCTGCAGCGATTTTAATCATATTTGACGGGACGTACATCATATTACGTTTGACAGGTAAGCAGGTTACGTGGGAGAATGAAATTGCTGTAATCATCATTTTCCTCTGAATGTTTCCTTATTTGCTCACCTTTTAAAACTTTCCTGGATTTCCACGATTATTTTAAGACCAAAATTAGCCCAATCGATCCAGCCGTTCTCGAGTTTTAGCGATACTAACGAACAGCAATTGATTTTTATATATAAGAAGATTGTGCTGCGCGTCTACGACTACACGAAAGCTTTGGACTGACATACATTGCAACAGCGGAAACTTCTACGTTGTAACGAAGTTGGTGTACACCGAGCTTCTCCTGCTGCATTTACAATTTCAACATACCGCGCCTTTGACGTGATGCGATTCAATTCTCGTTCCGATTCCGAGATCTAAATTTGGACTGAGAATGTGAAGCGGTTTTTTTTTTCTTTTCATTCGCACGTCTGCGATCATATTTTACATGCGTTCAATACGGATCATCGGAAGTGTAGATTATTATCTGTGTAGAGTACTTTTTACAGCCTTTTAAATTCACATATTGTTTCTTAAGTCGGTATGTTTTTAGGTTAGTTAAATAGTTAGATAACATCACGTGATGATTGCCCCCCGTTTCTGGTTGTAGCGACGCCCTAATTAAGTTGTGTTTGTTCCGACAAGTGCTATGGACAATGTCGTTTCATCTTACGAAGAGACCAAAAAGCGTCTCAAGAGCTTCTTCAACTTCAACTTCAACGGGTATATTGAACGGTTCCATATCCTCCACTCTGTCACTGTTTATTCACAGAGACCAGAAAAGTTTCAACGACCTTCGGGCGTGTTGAAGTTTACGCAACGAACGCGCAAGTTCATTGATCCCGGCGAGATACAGATCCTGCCGTGTCGCGACATCTACGTCTAAATCTGTCAACCCGTGACCGAGTTACGCGCCTCATGATTTACTGGCGTCGTCGTATCTCGCGTCTGGCTTAGCAACAACGGAACCGACTACACATTTGGTTACATTGCTAAGAAATATTTGTTAAATCTCGGTTGAAGAGTTTTGTAAATTCAAATTCAAATCGTCCCGCGCATATATTATTATAGAAATGTTATTATACATATAAACCTTCCTCTTCAATCACTCTATATATTAAAAAAAACCGCATCGAAATCCGTTGCGTAGTTTTAAAGATCTAAGCATACATAGGGACATAGGGACAGAGAAAGCGACTTTGTTTTATACTATGTAGTGTTAATGTATATACATACATTTAATCAAGTTCATGTATCTTTTAGTTATCATCATTGCTATAGTAGACCGGGAGAAAATAACTCGCCAGCAGTGTTTGAAATAAGAAGACATATAAATAAAATTCGCTTCGATGCAGTATGGCTTTAGTAGGATAACGAAAACACGTGACGGCTTATCGTGTGTGTCAATATCATTTACATATTGGGAAGGCTGCGTTCTACGTTCTACGTTATCTACATTCCAAGTTAGACAGGATTCGAATAAAGATTTGGAAAATATAAAGAGAAAAATAGTAATACTGCTTCTTCACGCACCGGCTAATCAATTCACGTCTAACTTTCTTTCATCTTCATTCATTTTCTTTTCCGCTCCATTTTTCCTATACTCAATATCTTTTGGCTATTTACAGTTAGAGCGTTAACTGTCTGAACGCAAAGCACGACATTCAAATACGTTTCAACGTTAACCGTCAAAAGCGGGTAGACAGTTATTTATTTCGAAATCCTATCTGCATACCGTCTCACGTAACTTGTGCTTATAAATATATCATCGCGCCGTGTCCGTTACAAGTGTCTTATCGCCGCCGCACTAATGGCAGTAACGAAACGAACATAAAGCACGCACTCATCCCACGGACTTGTATCCACGATGAGCGTTTTAATTTCGTCTCGTGTATCACAGTCAACGGTCATAACACCACGGGGTCCGCTAGAACGCAGACGTTTAATTGCTTAATTTGGAATCGGAGGACCGTGCGTGGAGATGTCATAATTATTACCAATGTCATTAAACTTAAACACTCGCGTCAAACGTTATCGTTAAATCCATGAAAACGTCCCAAACGTTTCGCCCACGTACGTCCACGCCCTCAATCTGAAGAGCTTAATGGCCGAACGATGATTCCGATGATGCTCAACGTCACGCGAGGCATTTGCGTTCACGTTACACTCCAGGGAGTACAGATAATAGAATGGATGTCACAGATAAGACGAGTGACGAAATAATAGCGGTGCGCCCGGGAGCCTAGGACTTATTAGTCACAGATGATAAACTTAATGACATCGGTATCAATTGCATCATACGCTAGGGACATCGAAATGGCTAGGCGCGAATGAAAATTTTGCGAAAGAATTGATTTTCTCTTCCACGAGAATTGCGAGGTGTCCCAAACGATTTGTTTGCGAAATGTAATGCAAGCTTTACCTCCTTCCCGTCACTGAATTCCATAACATTACGATAAACACGAAACGGGACAAACAAAACGTTCTCGGAATTGATTTTTGAATGAATCAGAATTAATTATAAACAACCAAGTACAAACGAGTGAGCCGTCGACGTATATGACAATTAGAATTGCGCTGAACATAACGAATTTGAAACATTAGACGGAAATTGAAAGGAAGGAGTAATAGGAGGAAGATTAAGCAGAAGTATTAAATGTATATTCGAATGAGTGTTCTTGGGCTATTTCATTTGAATCAAACTCAAACGACTATAGTAGCGATATAATCTAGTCATTTTAGATTTCAGCCTTTCACTTCGAGGGTCTGAGGTTCACATACTAACAAGAACATTTGTCGTCATCAGTCTCTTCAACTGTTATACACACAAAATTGTAACAAACTGAAACAGACAAAGAAAGCGCAAACGTGAGAGAAAGACTAGTAGTAACGAAGAAATAAAATCCAGACGCGGATGTGGCACTAAAAGGAAAATAAAGATAACTTGGGATAGCTAAAAAGTTTTATGACGTACAGATATAAACGGCGTTACGACTGAGTCGCTTGTATCCATGGGAACTGCTGGCGCGGAGTTACAGGACGAGGGTCGATTTGCACTGTAGTGCTTATCTCGTTACAATCAATGTCTCATTAATAATAGATATCTCTTGAATAATAACTTCCAACGGACAACGCTCATACAACTATATATTTATCAGTTTGAGACGATTTCAGACTTTAAAATATCATTTGAACACATATAAACAGTCTTACTGTAGACTTATGTATTACAAGTTAACAAATTAGTATGAAGAATGGAATAAAATCTCTCGAGATTAGATCGTGCCGGAACAACATTGCGAATTGACCCTGAGGCTGTAGCGTTACCGCTGCCAATAACTATAAAACGCAACGTTTTCAATCTAACGCACATAAAACCGGACGAAGAAAAAAAAAACAAATGGCAAGAGAAAAGTAACGGTGAAAATTTTACACTTCCGAGGAGAAAAAGCGGCTATTGGTGATTGTCCTAAATTCGAGTCCCATCGGCAACATCTAATTCGCGAGACAGAAAATATACGCGCATAAGCATTACAAAGCGCGAGCTATGTTAGTCAGTTGTATAGAAATTGGATTTCGTATCGAGCACAAAGCGAGAGTCATATTCGCACGGCAAGAATCCGAACGGCGTGAAGAAACCTGTACGATTCTTCGAATAGACAGTGAAGTGGACGAGCGAATTGAGAATGTAATTTATACAATTTTACGTGACAATGAAATCGCGGAATGGTAATCTCGGCGCGCTAGTGCACGTACCGTCAACGACTCGCCACACTATGAACGATAGACGGCAGATGAGAGAGGAAAGTGAATAGCGGATGGTACCAAACAGTTTAATGAAATGTGATCCAGAAGAGCAATTCACGCTCAAATCGGCGCACGTTGCGTATTAGTATCAACGTGACCCTAACAGAGGGACGGAATAACCGGCGGGTGGTTCACCCTAGAGGAAACCCGAGTAAAGAGGGCTCCCTCGACGCACGGAATCCCCAACTACGTATGCGGGGATAAAAGCAGCATCGCACTCACTCAGTTCGACCGTCTGGAGCGAGCAAAACAGATTGTAAGAAAGTAATCAGTTAATTTTTCGTCTGTTTCTGTGCTCATTATTTACAAGGACTTTCTATTATATAACGCTGTCTATAGTAATAAATTTTTGTTAATACTGTTTCTAAATTACATATGTAGACATATTTTTAACGAAGCCAAAAGATTTATTCAAATCAATTCAATTCCATATGAGACATCTTAAAAAATAAGCATCTTTCAATTGCGACGTCTTTATACAAAGTTGAGGGAGCCAAAGCTTCGTACCTCGTATCTGCGCCTGGTTTTACGGGAAACAGGCGTGACATATATACGTATCATGATCGCTCACGACAGTCAGTCCAAGAAATTCTTTTCATTAAGAAATCACCTCCTCGAAAGCGAACAAAAACACTCGCGTCACATCGGTTAAAGTGTCGGCCACAGATTCGAGTTCTTTACACCCATTAGCATCACCGACGCCGTCCCGGTGAGCATCGACCGCACTTAACCAATCAAATTGCTTTTTCAACAATGGTCCGGTGTAATTTGCGATCGTATGCGGTCTTGGATAACAGACGCAAATTAATATTCGACACCATCACCACGAACAGTTAGGCGTTAATTGTTAATTGTACAAAGATCGCGTTGATCGAAACGATTTTTTTTTTCTGCAAACCATACGTATTTGTGTAACACAGGACGAAAATGATAAAGTTGAAATTATTGCCTGTTGTTTCTTTTGATGTATGTACCTATATCTAGACGATGCGTTTTCGACGTTCGACTTGATATTATGGTAATAATATCCAACGGTGATGAAAGTATTGCTGCTCAAATAGTAACTAATAGTATAACGAGTATGTATGAATCAGACGACAAAAATTTTAATAACTTAACGAAATAGGACGTGCGACTTTTAATAATAATGCCCTATCGTTCAGAAGAGCCTCGGCACGCGCGTGTGTCGGCTGTCGTAAATACAATTTGTAACGCAATAAAGTGATAGCACCGACCGCCGCTGTTTCGCCAACAGTAAAACGTGGACATGTCAAAGAGGACGTTTGAAAAACATAAAGAACGATAACAGAACAAACAGTGAGGTCGAAGTTATGTGGAAAAATAATTGGTAACTATAGCACTGTGTAGATGAACAGAGTTGAAATGAGACCAAGAAAACACTGTAACGACCAAGGTTGTATTATACTGTCTGCATTACATCTGTGTCACTCTTGACGTAAATGTACGCTAATGACAAATTGAGAATACGTAACAACGAAACATGATCGAGGAAAAAACATTCATTAATAGAAGGAAAAAAATGTGTGACGAATGAAGACAACCAAAGGCTTGTTACAGTTTATTGATGTGTTTTTAATGATTTTATCTTTAACTAGCTGTCCCGACGAACTTCGCACCGCCTAACTTCAAATAAACAACTTAGGAAAATTATTAAAACACTAATGTCGCTTTTAAAAAATAGGGGTTGGTGGTAGAAGGGTGAAAATTTAGGGTT
>DWDX01005856.1:0-10147 GCA_018245675.1 Agara michaeli | reverse complement strand
ACACCTAATTTATAAAAGGCGTCTTAATTCTCGCTTACGTTTATTATCTAAGTATAATAGATATGTGATGTATTCTTAAGTACGTGTCGCAAAATGTTACGATATTTAGAGCTTCGTCTTTTCTAATCCAATGTAATGAAAAGCGTTCTCTTTGGCCCTTTTTTTAAAGATAAAAACAATAAGAGTCCAAAAAAGTGAAGTATACTTACTTTACATACTCGTCGAGTTTCGTAAATGTGGACCCTTGATATGGTTCGGTTGCAACTATAGATAGATAAATGTATGTGTATGTTGTAAAAGCTACGTTATAAAATAGCAGAGATTTGCAAACTTTCTGGATGTTAATCGACCTGCGTGAATTTAGACGAGGTTTCACAAACTAACATTGTGTCAATTAGTATTTTGTAACTAATGATCTGATTTTTTTTACTTCCTTTCACACATAGATCATAAACGTTGTAGTCAGTATATAATTGTGATGGGTAATGATTAGTTGGCATAAGAATGAAGACTTAAGCAATGATTGTTGAAATAAAATATCACCGGTGTAGAGACATGTTTAGTAACGTGAGCGTGTAAGTAAAAAAGCGAAGCTTTATTCCTGTTTTATTTACAAAATTGTGACGTATACTTTTTTTGGACTCTGTTTCTGAATATTCGTATATAATTAGCATAATATTATTGACGTCAAGAGAAACATTAAATAAGGACTAAAATAAACAGTTGGCGAAATTAAATGAATTACAATTCCGTTAGAATTCCTTTAGTATAACATTGGGTGCACTTTAATACAATTATTCGAGTCCTTTGCATATAATCACGTAACATATAAAACCCTTGTCTATCGTTATTATTATTACTATATTGTATCAAATTGCATTATAATCGCACGTAGCTTAGACAGGGCGAGTGAGACTTTAGAATGTCAAATTATTTGATGCCATTTTATGTACATTTTCCGATAAGCACTGGTCTCAATTTAAGAATTTTGTCCGATGACAGACAGTCGTTTCAATATGATAATGCAATTGTTCCGTTATCACATCATATTTAATTTAATTAATCAATTAGAACATATAAGTTATTGTTAATGTTGTCGTTGTAAACATCTGCTGTGACGTTACTATATGTACTTCTGATCGTAGCGACTGTGTGTATCATTCAACATCTCCGTGTAGCATTAGATGTACATAGTTACCTAGATGATAATAGATGTCAATGTAAAATAAGTAATTCAATAATGTTTGTTACACCGAAATAGATAAAATCAAATGAAATTGTGTTTTATTTCATATACTGACGAAAAATTTATATTCTCTTTATAAAGCTTACAAATACATCAAATAAAAATGGTAAGTTTAATGCAAAATGTTTGATGATAAGTCCGGGCATAGTTATTAAAACATTAAATTATTAATTTATAAATAAATTTGGAATAATGCCTAGCTATACTTTCAATTTAGACAAAGATTTAAATGCCAATGACAGGGCATTTAATACATACATATAAAAATTATATATAGTATTGTAGAATAGAAAACTAATATAGCAGAAAAGATTTATCGGTTCGATCGAGCCACTTTCAAACTTTCTATCTGAAACGTTCGTGTCTGCCTTTTCCTTAACTTCCGCTACCATCCTTTGAGGTTTCTAAGACGGAAACTTTTTTTACGATAGGTTCTCCTCAACTGAAAGAGCTTTTATTTTTCTCTCCATTTTACGTTCTATTACAAGCTCGAGTTTCTGCAACCGCAGATTTATTTCAAATTTGAAATTTCTCGTGTTGCCGTAAAGTTGAAAACCTAATACTTTTAAAAGAAGCATAACTTCTTTGCACAGGTCGTCCAAAATGGCCGAATGAAAATTTAAAGTAGCGCATTAGGTTCGTCAGATGGAGACACTTGAAATATTTGTATATCTAATGAGATAACGACACAATACGAAATTGTCCGAAGAAAACTTTATGTCTATTGCATTTATTTACTTTTTTATATTTAAATAGTTCCTAAACAGGTGAGATAATAAATGACATATATATCCTACTGATCTCGATAAAAATACCCTCGTGTATTAAGACGAAAGATTGCTGAAACAATTAGAGATACTTTAAAAGCAGTTCATTAACACATATACATATATGACATTATAAGTCCAGATTTAACTTGAATAGACTTGAAGATAATTCAAAAACATCTATGTCTTTAACATCATCTTCCTCGTCGTTACACTCTTGCCAGACTGGTCGTGGTTGCTAGTTCAGGAGTAGTAGCTTGCTTTAAGATTTATTAATATTTCATCTTTAATATACATCATTATGACAAATTACTAGTAATAAATTATTAATGAACTAATTACCTTTCAATAAGATCCTCGTAAAACACGGATATGTAAAAGCAACATCGAGTTCCTACACTTTATTAAATGCATGAATGTGGGTTCCCCATTTCCATAAAATACGGTATAAATAATGATCAACTCGGAAAAACTTTTTATTGGAATGTATCACGATATGAAGATTATGGATCGCCGACTCGCCACACATTTCACAAGTTTTCCAAGAAATAGCTGGCGGCACGACTCCTGGATTTCGTTCCCTCCGCCCGACGCTTAGGTACTTCACTTTAAGAAACGCAATTTAAACTACGGACGAGCATGCGGGCACGGCAAATATTCCTTCTCTTAACTCCGACTCTTTTCACCTTACAATTTGCGTTTTTATTTTTAAGGTTCACTTTCTTAGGCGGATATCGCTCGCCCACATTCCAGACCGAATTTCCATAATAACAATTAACAAATCCGAATTGAGCTAAACTTTTACTTGAGCGTGCAGTTCCTTATAATTCTTAATTGGGGAAGGCAAATTAAGGAGACAGTTTAGAAGCGCTTTTTGAAGAAATTAAGTACCGGCCGAATTAGGATTCACTGAGTTGCTCGCTGGTATTTCCTAATAAATTCAATCTCCTTTGTTAATTCCTATTCTTTTAGGAGATAAGACTGGTAATACCTACATAATAAGTGAATTTTAATTAACCATTAATAAAAGTAAGCTAGCTCTGAATTTATGGCATGAAATTCAACAAGGTTATTCAATCTCGGTCTAATTATCTTTGTTTTAGAAACGCGCGATATAAATTGCGATATAGCCGCCTTCGAATACAATACCAGACAAGAAGGTAAATTGAACCAGTTATTTTTGTAAGCCCTACGTTTTATCAAAGAATGACGTATGGACAAATTATGCAGCCGAATGGAATCTCTTTCAAATGAGTAATCATTTGAATTTTCGTAAGGAAAATTCCCGCCATTAACCAAACTTGTAAAAGTTTGACTTACCACAATTTTTTGAAGATAATTTTTGTAATTTACTGATTTGTGGGTTTACTGATTACTGTACTCTTAACCCTGACCTGTATTAATACAATTTCACAATATGTATTCACTTTTAACACTTATTGTTTATGCTAGTCATCCCTACGTTCATTATAATCACAAACTCGTTAGCAAAACAAGGAAACCAATGAAGCGAATGACATCGAAAAGCCAGAATGTATGAAGTAGACAAGTTCGCTCAAATTGAAGACAGATGTTTTATTCATGGCTCCGATGATGTGTGGTGTACAGTTGCCTTTCGCATACGCAGCGTTCGGTCATCGTATTCATTGTAAATTTTCTCTTCCAAACAAATTCACGCTTAGGATAATATCGATCATTGTGATTAAAAATGTATGTGGGTTTATTTACTAATTCAATAGATAATTTACTTTTTATTCATGGATACTATTTAATTTTTAATTAAATTTGTGCTTGATTATAAATATGTATGTATGGAGTACTGCTATTTAATGTAAAGCTAACACAGCAAAGCAAAAGTCACCACGTGCTGACTTTTCCCGTCTAATTAACCGGAGCAGTCAAAGATCGTGTTTACGTCTCTCGTAGACATGTTACGCCGTAGAACAGTGTGACATATTTTCCCGAAGCTATTTTTTGTACACAGGGAATACAGGCCGCGTGACGTAAAGAGAGCAATGTATTGACTTGTATCTTTTAAATTATCCTAGTCAAGCTTTGATACGCCTGATGAAAACGAGAGAAGGGACAGCCTTGTGTAAAACCTTGTGGAACTGGAGTCCCTACATCAATCTGTAACTAAGAAAATATGTTCGTTTTTGAGCTAAATATCACATGCTGGTGCGGGAAAACAACATGACATTTTCTGCACACCAATTTTAGGGTGTAATTTAAATTTCGCCCTTCTAGGGTATGTAAAATTTGTTAAACTGCAATTTTTATTATGCTTTAGGGTTTAGGTATTTTTCTTTTGAGAGCAATATATAGCGAAAGACTAGTCTTAGCTTGCATATATGTATGTCTCTAGCACGCCCTTCAAACCGATAAACAAGCGAACATTACTGTTTTATGGTTGTTACGAGTAGTGAAATAAACTTGAATTTTAAAAATATTACACTAATCTGCATATTTAAATATTGTGCTATTTACTTTTTGAATAAATTAGTTCTTCACCTACTCTCGTCGTACCATCTTCATAATATACGAGCACCTCAACGAAATAATTAAGTTGTTAGATAAGATAAGATACTTCACTTTAAGTAACGCAATATAAGCTACGATGTAACGTATAAAGAAACTTTTGATATAATATGTGATAAAAACAATAAGAAGTTACATTAATTGGGATGCAAAGTTTTATTTATGCTTCCTCTACAATTAACAAATATATTTATGAAATAGGAAAACCTGAAGCTCAAGACTCCACCATAATCGTATCTCGTCTAATTAACCGCGAAGCGAGCTCAAGTCATCGTTACCATTCAAACGCCTACGCCGAGATACCATAACAATATATTGCATACCTACTCGGAGCTTAGTCTTCTGCGTTTCTAGTTTACTTGAATATTTCTGGCACTGTTTTGTGAAGACGTTTCTTGTGAGTTTAAAATTTACATTCTTTTGTACTGTTAGTTTTTCTTTTTGACAATTAGTTTATTTTTTATTTACAAGGATTTTTTAAAAAGAATTTATGCAAGTTTCAGAAGAAGTTCTTAATTTATTTTGCTATTATTTTATTCACAACGTAACACATAAAGAGCTATAACAACACTATAACAATTAATTATGAATAAATGAATAGTTCTACTTAAGTTAATATCTATGGTATAGGAAAATGTAATGTTTACAAACACACAAAATTAAGAAAAAGCTGTTTTGCAAAGCTACGTTCCTGACTCCTTGAGCCAGCTTTAAGGGTATTTAAGGAATGTTGGTAAGTAAGTCAAACAAACACGGTCTCACTAAATCTAAATTAAGATTCCAACGCGAATATTTTACGTTTTTACTTGCAATAAAATCATTTGTGATGTCATTTGACCTTATTATTAAAGAAAACATTTGATATTTTTTTTAAATCAGAAGCCTTGAAGCAATATTTTGAAACATACTATGTATACCATAACTCAGAGAAAACTTCAGAATAATCGGAATCCACATTACGAGATAGTGGCTTATACGTATACTTGCATATGATATATCTCCTTCTCTTCCTCTCTCACTCTACCATCATCTACCGCATCATATTTAAAGTAGACTTCTGCATCAGAAGGCGTCGCCCCAAGGGAGCCTTCGCCAGTCAGCTACGTGAGTTACGTCTACGCCGTAGTAACCAGTCTATGGGTACCGAGCTTCTTAGCTATGATAATGCGATTGCACATGCCAAGGTTCACCGACGCGTCCATTTCTTGAGATGTAATTAATTATGTTTATGTATGCGTTTCTTCTTACAAAATACAGGGAAAACAACAGAGCCGAGAATTAAGTAAGCTGCTGAAGTTCAAAATACATTTTGATACCATAAATACAGGGATGTGTGTTACCTACTACACATGATTTCATGAGACTAATTTATTTAATATTTTTAGTAAAACCTATTTATTGCACATAACAAAAGATGAGAATTAAATTATACTTCATCATTTAATTTATTGGCGTATGTATCGAAAGCTCATTACTAAACCGGAGAGATGGCAAGCAGAACTTAAATGTAACTAATTACCACTCGCTTTCGTAACACGACATTCTTAATTGATCTTTGCAACTGTGTGAAAGTTTCACATTCGTTAATTGGAGTTCAGAGTTAGAGTCAACTTTGGCAGTTTTAAGACGTTAATAATTGAGAATGAAGCTAAAAGAATTATGAATTGAAAATCTGAACAAACAACTGCTAACTTCACCGCCATTGTGTGTATATAATTAAACAATAATTGTTAATTCATGTTATGTTTTGTAAAATAGACTTCATTGTGCACAGTTTTTAATATACTCTCTATATTTATTTAATTTTACTACCTGCTGCCTTCCCTAAAAGTATAATACTTTCCTTTTAAAAATACAATATTGGCGCCCATCGCCGACGTTCTGGTATTAATACATTGAGTTGTAATATAGGAAAAAATGTTGTCGTGTTTTTATATAGCGAAACACGCCACGTATGGATAAATTAGGATTAAAATATTATTAAGAAATACAAATAAAAGGGCCCACAAATTGAACAGTACAACCCATATGTCGAAAGCTTATATTTAATTAGGATCGTCAAGCATCGCCCTTTGTATCGTTGTGCCCGATATTGTCACAGGGTTCAGTTAAAATCAAATAAAATACAAACAAAAATACTTGTCGTTCCCTTCCGAAAACACACAATTTATTTTCAATGTACGAATTCGTGCAGAATAATAAATTCCCATTCTGTACGCATTTTACGACTGTATTGGTATTCGGTTAAAAATCAGTATAAACGAAGCTGGAAAAATGTCTTTAACTCCTCGATTAATGCCTGTAGTGCACTTTGACTATTGCAGTAGGTTACTCCCAAATGTCGAATTCTAAATTTCTTATTTAGATACTTTTACCTATATATTGAACCCATAATTTATGTTTTACAAACAGTACATTATTATGTTACTATCACCTTATTATACATAAATGTGTACATATATGATAAACATCAGATATTTGATTGTAATCCTTTTCTATCTGATGGGCACGGATTTGAAACCGCGAGTATGGGAGGTCTGGAGCACACTCATCAGGCTGATCGGATGCGGATTGGCGACCACGTTAGCTTTTATTACCGATTGATTTTATCATTCAAGCATAGTGCTTTATGAACAAAAAGCGAACGAAGCAATTATAAGATAAGATGACAAGAGTATTAAAAAAAATTGTAAATTTATAGAATGTGTGTGTATATAGATGGATTATGTTATTTTGTTTTGTGGTGTGAAATATGGTTAGCTTTCGTTGTTACGTACGCAATTTCGATGTGCAATGGGGCGAGAGAGCGCTGTAGGGTGGGCCGGGCCGCACCTGGCCGCGGCGGATAAATACAGTTGCTATACTGGGTTTTCATACAACATTCAATTAAGGTTACTTAGCTGTCCCTACACCTGTTTACCGACTAAACTCGTACCTTTTCGCAGTTTTGATGTAGCCGATTTCAGTCATTCTTTTGTTTATATTTTATTTTGATTCTTCAGGAATTACGCGTACGCATGATAACATTACCATATAACATATTCCATTTATTGATCATACCGCCAATACCTGAGGTTGGAAGCAGAACTCACCGTAATTAAACTTTCTTCTTTACCATTTGACTTTCTTTTTTGTTGATTTAACGTTGTTTCTCTTTTTCCTCACTCTTTGTGATCTTACCATTATAGTCAGGTTTCTTTTGGTTTCTTTTCATGTTCTTGTATTATTCTTTTGAAGCTTCTTTTTAGTTACTTATACATGACAAAAAGAACCTTTGTAACTGTCAATTTCCTTTTGCGTCGACTTATCTGCAAAAACCTAATATGCTTAGTTTTTGCGGTGAAGCTTTCGAAAGAAAATTTTATCTTTGAAGAAGAGACATTTTTCGACTTGTTTAGTTGATAGTTTTTATGTCGTAAAAAAATCTACATTCTTCTGTTCACGACTGAATTCTTCTCTCTTTCTATCCTCTTTCGATTACGCTGCGAAGGCGAAGAACACATAAAAGAAGACCCAAGCTGGTTTTCCGTTTTGGACAGTATAGTGTAATATGAGAAGGGGCAGACCTTTGACTACTCTTAACTCTAAAAAGCAACCCATTCAACCATCATTTATCTTCAAGTTAAATAATGAACACATGAATATGTAATGAAACGGCGTGGGGTTTTAGAACAAGCAAATTAGATAATGATGTACCCTTGTCACAGAGTTTCGTAAAAGCTGACAATTAAAATTTGCGCAGTATGTCTACATATTTTTATCGCTACGAGAGAAAATTATTTTGAATACCGCCAGGAGGAAAAATATTAAGTTTATTAGTATGACATAAAATACAAAAAAATACGAGTACAATGACAGGAAATATTCAAAGCGGAATTCAATTTTGTCTGTTTTTCAAATAATCCGTAAGCAATAAGTATTTTTCTCAGTACTCTGGCTTCTTAACGAATGAGCATGAATATAATTATTAGGTTTGATAGAAATTTTTGGCGTTGAATACGAGCTCTGGAAGTAATATAATGTTACTTTTGTGAATAGGCGTATATTGTTAAATTTTAATCATTTAACCACCCCTGGGAGGATAACTATTTTTCATCTCAAACGTGCATACGATTAACCGATTGTATATACATGTTGGAGATTTTCGGACCCACTTACCGAAATTTGTTTTCTATAAATATTTACATGCCACATAAAATAGGTAAGAATGCATGTTGTTTCCATGCACACACAAGCAGTATCCATGGCCTTAATCATTCAAATTCAAAGAGGCTATCCGAATGCGATGTTGGAATGCTGCAAAATGGTTGATTTTGACCATTACATTACATGCATAACATCGTCAGTGAAACGGCAACGTAGTGAATTTGAAAATATTTTTTTTTAATTAATCTATAATATGTACTCATATTCCAGGTGTTACCGCAAAATTACCTTAATGATTGCATTTCGCATAGGAGTTGCAAGAGCATTTCATGTATTCAAACCGTTAAATATATTTTATTATTGCATATAATTAAAATCTTACATTTTATTCGCATTAAAACACGAAATCGAATCAATACCAACTGGTGATGGTGTTCCAATACAATTAATGTGCAATGGCAGGTCGGGTATTTAATTATTATAATTAATTTAGTGCGTGCAATATAAAATAATTCAATACTCATTTTATTCGTTTCCGGGAATGTTTTCTGGCTCAAATTAATGCACTGTTATTAACTATATATATAATTTAGCTACAATATCCATTCCGATGCCACAAGCGAGCGACGTATGAATACCTAATATCTGGTTGATTATATAAATGTCAAAATTGAGGTACTCTTTAACACCTGTATTTAATGCTGGTAACGCTACGTTGCTACTTAAAATACTCCATTTGAAAACTTATCCATTATCTTATAAAAGAGTTCTCTAATCTATCCGTTAAAAGTATACTTTAAAAATGCCGACAGGTTTTTGAGTGCTAAGGATTATTGGGGGTATATTACCGAAGAAAGCAATTATTTGTAGCGTCTGATATTGAACTTTCATAAAATTTATGTAGATGGTTAATTTAAATAAGAGGTTTAATTTTTTTATAAATAGCAAATCGCGTTTTTAAATATACCGAAGCAAATTTCGTTAGTAAATAAGTAAGTAGTCCTTCATGAAAATTCTTTGTCGGATAGAACAATATTCGAACTTTACAACCGGCGTATGTACATTGTACAACTATGTGTGAGAATAAATAACATTGAAATAAAAAAGTGGACTGTTGGTTGAGAGGAGGTCGTTATTGATGTCGGACATAAACGAGAAATACTTTCCATTTGTTATTGCCGACACCTGTCTGATACTATAACAGTCGAGTGGCGCGTGCTTAGTGACACTGGCTACATGTTTAGTGCGAAATAGGATTTTGTATATCAAGAAACACATTAATTTAAATAAAATAGAAAGAAAAGCCAGATGTCAGTTATTTAGTGAAACCGCAATGCTTCGATGAGGTATGCAAAGTGCAAACAAGAGCTAAGTATATGGATCACTATAAACAAATGGCAGCTCAACCACACCAAATACGTATTGGTAGAGAATATTAAAACTTCTAATC
>DWDX01005855.1:0-10147 GCA_018245675.1 Agara michaeli | reverse complement strand
TGCAAATAAACGTCTTTGTCTTTGTCTTTGTCTTTGTCTTTGTCTTTGTCTTTGTCTTTGTCTTTGTCTTTGATTATTTTCAACCCTTTTTATTGTTCCACTGCTGGACACTCGCCACGTTTCGCAATGGGAACGTTTTAAGGCCGCAGTCTGCGACTAAATGCCGGTCGGCAGACATCACACCTCAAACGACATTATGAGTTAATTAAGCGCTGGAAGGTGCGCAGGTTCAGTGCTTTCGACGAGGTTTAATGCAATAATTCAACGTGCCCTTCGAAGCACAGAACGGAATAAATCTTTAAAAAAATATATTTATTACTTTTACAAAAGCGAACATTCAATGTATTTGCAGCACAATGGTACATCGATCGTGACATTGTCACACGTTCTCTTAAACCGTGGATACGGAACGACCTCGAACTTTCCAGAAGGCGACTGAAGCTCACACTTTATAACAACTATTCGCTGAAGAAACTTTGTTGGCAACTCGCTTTATTTTCCACTTTAGCGAGCCGGTGTACCAACCGGTGTCCAATTAAATGAGTAAATAATCATAGCATGCCTCAAAGTACCGCCGCCGGCGCGAACTGAAATATGTGTTGGCTCTTATATAGTTAAAGTACAGTAGAAGATCTTTATTCGCTCTTCCTTCATTCGCGTTTTCACTGTTCGCGGATTCAAAAATTGCGACTCAAGTCCTATATTCGCGGTCTAAGATTTCTTTATTCGCGGATCGAATCGGTACATATATATTATGGAAGTACCTAAATAAAAAGCATTCGGTATCTTTTGTCGACGCGTCGGCAAATGGACTAATAAAAAAATAAATAAAATAGACCTTATTACGACTACGCCTAGATTGCGTTTTCATAAGCTATCGGCGTTGTTTCTTTCGTTCGACGGTTTCTTTGTGGTAAGGCGCCTTTGCCGCGGTCGGTGTTTTCTTAAACAAAGTTTTCAGATAAAACAAACTTATTACTCGAAACATAAAGTATGTATGTAACTTATCAAAATATATGGTCAAAAGCTTAAATTAAACCGATTTTTTATGTCTTTGCTATTTTTATTTCGTCGCCTAGGAACGTTCCTCTATAACCCCATATAAATTACCATTCCATATTCACGGTTTCTGTATTCGCGGCATATTTACGGAACATATACCCCGCGAATAAAGAGCTTTTACTGTACTTGTTTAAAGTTCGATATTTAACTAAAATAAGAGCATTGTTTTTGTTTTCACCGTACGTCGAGTACAGGTGACCGCAGACATGGATGTTATAGTCGTTTCTTATTTTTT
This sequence comes from Agara michaeli, assembly GCA_018245675.1. Lineage (NCBI taxonomy): Eukaryota > Metazoa > Arthropoda > Insecta > Lepidoptera > Hesperiidae > Agara > Agara michaeli. Next base: position 8,850 of record DWDX01005855.1, on the reverse strand, counting down.
TTATTTCTTATTTCATGATCATATTTGTACATTTATTTTTGTAAGTTTATTTTTGTGTTGATTTACAATGTGTCATAGAATGCGAACAGACTATTCATTCATTCAATCATTCATAAAATTTAAGAATTCCTTTAGCGCCTACCGATAGCATCAAATTATATATAACCATATTTAGTACATAAGGATTTACCTACCCATTTAAATAGTTATCCTATGTGAAATTGAATCTACAGTCCTCGGCACCGCCGTCAGGTCAGTGACCGCTGAACCTCTCCAAACGGTAACATTGGTTTGTGTCACTTAGAGACGGCCAGATGTTATCGTACAGACTACAGATAGTAGTTACATCTGCGTACTATTCAACGTCACTGCAAGGATGTTGCTGAAGGACTAAAATAAGGTTCACAAAAACAACCGCCAGCGGCCATCGCTCGCGAAGATCACGCCTACAACTATCATACTGATAAAACAAGTACCTAAAGAAATTGGGAATATAACTATGAATAGTATAGGGTACATATCCTGTCCGAGAAAACCGTAGCATTTTAGTTTTTTCAACCCATCCATATGAATGCTTTACCACTGGACGAGGGTCTCTTTTCGTAATGAGAAGGTGTAAACCTACGGTCCACCGCTGGCCGCTTGCGCAGAATTGTAATCAGTGAAGGTTTCTGCGAGTTGTTTTATTTGACCAATACAACGAATGAGACATAATTGTTAATTTATAAAACACACGATACTTTCTAAATCCGTGGTGCGTGACGGGATTTGAACCCAGAGCACTGGATTGTGAGACTGAAATCTATCGCTAAGCTATCACACCTTAGCCTATCTTTTTTATATAGACAGGAGATATATCTAAAAGAATGGAAAGCCAAAGATAATGTTAGGGTGGAATGCAGATAATATTAAAGTTGAAATAAAGGAAGGCTCAAATTAAACCCGACGGGATTCGTAATCTGCGAAATAGAAGAAATTCTTCCCCGGGGAAGTAGGCGCGAGTTGTCCGGCTGTTACGGACGGAATCGTTCCTTTGTTATTTCTTTTTTTTTAATTTTTTTCTTCAACCCAAGGTGTTTCGTGTTCTTGGTCACTAAGTATATTTATTTAAAAGTAGTTTTAACGAGAACAGAACTGTCATAACTATACAACGGTACTTTAGTTCTCGGAGAGGGTCTGTTTTACAGAATTACTTAATTCAAGTGGCAATTTTTTTGGCTCAAACTGAGAGTCCAAAAATTCCCCATTGTCGTCCTTACATTTTGTAACCCCAGCTAAGTATACACATTGAAGATTGTTTTAACTGTGTCTTATTATATTTTTGAAATCAAACGCGTACACTAAATGAAATAGTAAAAATTTTAATTTACTACAGAATACTAAATAAAAAAGTTTGCTCTTTTTTACATCTACCCTGTCTTGAGATTATCTTACCGTTCCTGTGGGACTTCTCTTCTCCGCTCTCCCCCCATCTATACAAAAGTATACATCAGTTGTTTACCTGTTGGTCCCAATACATAAAAAAACATTTGAATCATGTCACAGACAATTCGTTGTCAAAATACGATGTCGTTGTTCAATTGTTATCAAACCTTCGTGAGAGATGTCCGCCTTACCGAGATTGTTTCCACATTACAATATTTCTCTTATACTGATTTATTTTTTTAAGTTGCATTTTGTTTCCCAAAGATGTTACATTATTTTTTTTAAGGCGTCAGGACATACTTTTTTGTAATAAAAACATTAATAACATATCCATTTATCTATTTGCACTCACAGGGTCTTATTTCAGTATTACATTTTCGTGTTGCTGTAAAATATTGCCCAGTGAGAGCCTGATCGCTCGGGTAGGTAGGTAAGTACATGAAAATCCATTGAAAGCGTTACACTAATATCCGCTTCTCTTTATAATTTGTAACTCGATGGTTGGGACCATAAATCCTTTAACACCTCAAAACATTCCATTAAATATAATTGAAATTGCACCTTATCAGTCGTATTTTAAGTTTCAATTTAGGTTCAACATTGCTAACCTCCTGCGATCCCAGCCGTGCTGAGCGGAAGTACGCGACTGGGGTAGTCTTCCGGTTTCAAGCAAACGCCTCTACTTTCAGTTACTTCCGGCTGTAAATAGTTGCGGAACAGACTGTATCACCCTGTTTCAGTTGTGGGGCAATGGTAATTTAAATTAGTCTTCATTTTGTCTCTGTTACTAGTATTACAAAATTTTGAGACAGTTATTTGAAAGAACGATGATAAAGAAGTTCACATTTAAAATAAAAGATTAGTTTTAAACGTTGTTAAAAATTTAATTACATCCGTGAGACTAATTCTTTTTTAGTAATAAATTAATTTACCTAGTTTTACGTAACTAAATACTATGTTCATTTTATAAATTATATGTAGTTGCCATCAAAACCGTTATCAAGCACTAAGCATGATTGTGAACCAGTACCCGAGTGTCGTTATTTAAAAGTAAAACGTAGTCGAATCTTATTCCAGCGAGTAGAATCCGGCTCTAGCCAGTATAATCCGGCTATAACTGGCTATGAAATTACTAATTCCGCGATTACATTCTCGCGCTCGACCGCGGCGCTAACCTTGTTACGTAAATTGATACAAACGGCGAGTAGATTTGAATTTCCATCATTTTGACCGCCGGCTTTGATGGAAATGTTGATGAGATTCTAACTGTACGGTCTAAATACACTATTATGGTAAAGCGAATAAAGACCGTTTAGGTTAAACGCGACCAACATGTTTTATCACATTTGTTAATTTACATGAATCTGTAAGGTTCTCGCATATGAAACATAAATACATACGCGCATAGAAAATGTTCAATAAAATTAATTGTTTTAAAGTTAACTGCATCATATCACAGACCGGCAAGATTTTTTTATTATCTAACACTACAACATGAACGGATTAAAATGTATCGTAACTTCGTGTTCATTACACATTTTGTGCCTATTACACACGGCCAACCAATTACGTACATATTCTTTGAAACCCAAAAAAAGTCATCTATACAATTGGTTTTACCACTGACTAAGCAAACTAGCCTTGTACAATGATATTACCTGTGGGTTTAATTAAATTCTTGAAGATTTTACAGAGAGATTTCATACAGCGAGTGAAGCTGGTAATTAGTCTGCAACAATCTTCCAGCTGTAATATAAAATCGTGATACGAGCTGACCTAGATTCGATTCCCGATGAGGTTAGAATTAAAAATAAGACCACTACTTGACCCATATCGCAATCATTCAATCCGACGCGACGTTCGTAATGTTTTCCGCGGCCGAGTGGAATGTGCACTGAATATTACAGGCCAATTCTATATGAATTCACGGTTGTTCTCACCGGCATTCAGTATAATGTACATTCAACATTGGGTTTGAAATTCTCATGTCATTGTCCACATTTAAATACTTCGTTTCGACTGGAATTTGGCTTTATAAATTCTGCCTCTGCGCTGGTGCAGTTCGTATTATCCGCTGTCAAAATTGGCCGTCCTCAGGTCAAAAGCTCTCGAAGTGAGCGGCGGCTGAGTGCTCGGCGACCGTAACGTTATTTACATCCAGTTCCTATACAATTTTATAAACCCGTTACACGCCTACTTCTTTACTAACACTAATTGCACGAACGGTTTCTATGCGAAACACGAGAGCGCGTTAAATTACTTGAAACATAAAATAAAAATTCATAAAACAAAATGTAAAAAAACTTAGCTGGAAAAAAGGACATGATTCTATGTGATTAAACGTTTTGATATATGAGCCGCCCGAGACAGAGTTGTAATAAATCTCTGTTAAGAGACAATTTCAACAAGAAGTAGAATCTACTACTATAATTCTCCTGCTCCATGCTGGATCTGACATTATATAGAATGAAAGATCCATCTCCTTAACAGATGATGTATTGTTTCTTGGGACTGAATATCATAATATCAGAGCCCCATATCAGAACATGGACGCAGAAATAGTTGTAGTTAACGAATGTTCCACGCCGGCACCTCCACATCGCCGTTGCTTATATTGCAGGGCGTATTCGTCATTACATGTTGAGATTATAATAAACTTAGTAAAGATAAGTCTGTTTACGATTTGGCCTTGCTCTATCTAGAAAACTCTGAAGCTAGGTAAATAACGAGGGAATGAATATTAAATCTACATGAATAAAACAGCGATTTGATTAGCTTCTCCAGCTTCTGGAAAATGAGAGGTTTTATACTTGAAAGCAAGAGAGGGTTAGTCGAAGCCTTTAAACCCCATATACACTTTTTTTTCCGCTTTTTATAAAAACAAATATAAAAAAAGTGGTAGAAAATGTTACTGTACTGCTGGTTTCACAGTGAATTTAAAATTTTAACACGACTCTTTCGTAACAGATTTCTAGTGCGTAGTCTCGGTACCATTCTACTTAAGTACAGGTTGAATCACTTCACAGGACTTAAAGAGTGTTATGGAGCAGTGTGGGGTGTGTAGGATTGCTCGCTATATTTTTCTTCACCGCTATTGGTAGGATTATGGAACCTTGGAAAGGATTCGACAGTTCGTGACAGGATTCGAACTCCAGACCTTGGAGCGGGACACTAAAATGTGCTGCCGTTTTTTTTGTAAGCCCGTCCTTAACATTTATATGTAGCAGTATTTATATACTTGTTTAATAATGTAGTGTGATAAAACTATGCGTAATACTTATTCTATGCTACGGAAGCTTGACACAGTTTGATAGATCGTGTTTTGTGTGAGCAGTCGTGTTCAATTATTGGATTGATGAAATTAATAATTCCTGTTTTTACTTCAATACTTACTCTTTGTCTGAGTGTAAGCGCTGCTCGCAACAGAAGTTGTGATAAATGATGTTTTCTCGAGAACAATTTGAACACTTCTCAAGACAATTGTATTGTTCTTGTTCGCTTCGTTGCTGAAACTGACGTCTGGCTGCATTCGACGCCAGCGTAGAATGAAATGTGGCCGCACAAAAAGATCTGCGTTATTTACTTCACTAATTTCTATTACTTTTGTTTAATAAATAATGCTTTACATCGCAAATTGTTGTCAGAGAAACTTATTTTACTATCGTAACGATCTTTATCATTCTTAAAGGAGATGCGCTCTGCCAGTAAAACAATAGCAGGGTTGATAATGGTTTTTGTCATGAAGAAGTGCGGATTACGTTTAATATACGAGTAGATATCGCGTCGCTTTTCATTGAACCATCGAGGAAGAACGAAAGTTTGTAACTCACGTTGGTACCTTCTATAGTTAATATACACGAGTGACTTCCATCCAAGCTTGCGGCGTTTCAGGGAACTAAGCGGCGCGTGTCGCGTGCTCGTGCAAGCATACTCAAGACCGTCTACAATACCATTACCTCCGGCTCGCTGCTGCGTTTGACGTCCGGATCCTTTGTGAAGCGGCTTATAATGAAAAACGCTCACATACGAAGGTTCTTGTCGTTCGTTACGCTCAGATTCGATCACATTGGAGGTAATCGAATCAGTTTTACCACAATTTTTTAACAAAGGTTCGCTTCTTCGGTCACTGACTTGTTTTCTCATTTACTCATCGCTCACCTACTTATTGTCTGATAGATCCGTTGTCTAATTCGTTTATTGTCAACCCGGTGGATGTACAAAAGTCTGACGCGCTGCCCGCGGAGTCCGCCATTTGTTTAATAGTTATTTAGTTCAGGACCGAATTCTTATTTAAATTAACTGCTGCAAAATACATGATTGATGGTAAATCGTTGCGATATACCGCTACGGTGCTGCTTAAAGGCGCTGTGTCAAAACAATCGCTACGTAAATAAATATTTATTTATGTATTATATGTATCTCCTCTGCGTATCACTATTGCACTCGAGACAAAAGAAGATTATTATCTGTGCACCAGCCGCCATCTTGATTATAACTGGGTCAGGGCTGTTCACACCTCACGACCAATTTGCGGCGATTGGTACGACATTTGATTTACCTTCCTATTATATATCGTCTTTCAATCATTTTCAGTTCTTTTAGTCTAAGCAATATTTGGAAAAATGCAAGATAAATAATGTTTCAGTGTGGGATTCCAGCTCCAATTTGTGCGTATACCTTCTATGTATTGTTATTCAGTACCTAATATGCGTGTAAACTCGTAAAGCCCAATAAGGACGATGAGAAAAAATGACTTGTGTATTTGCTCATATTAATATATTTTGGTTTTAAACTCAAAAGTCGTCAGCTACGAAGTCGATCTTGTTATAATTAACACGAAAATAATTAAAGATGATTGTTATTTGTATTTTTTCATTTGATTATTTCTTTTATTATTTTATTGTAGTACGTTTCCGTTGCATTATATCACATACAATTTTTCGATCGGCATCACACACAAGATAGAGTAACACTAAAATGGTAACTTCAAAGAAAGTAGTTATACATTTATACTTACCTATATCTATGACAATTCGTGTTGTGTTAACTTTAAGTGTTTTTTTATCACATTTAATGTAAAAACCTGTAATATCATGTCGTCATAAGACAAGTCGTGGCGTATTAAAGGCTAAATGTTTGCGAGTACAATACAGGACAACGAACACCGGGGCCCTCTCGCCGCCATGTTGCATTTCAACGTTACAACATTATCGTTCCTTAAGCGATAAAATAAAAATTAACTAATCTGCAAGCACACACATACTATTAGCTTAAATCTCTGAGAGTGCGGGATCCAAATCTTGGCGCGTACTTCGTTGAAAATAGTTCCCAGAAATGGTTTGAACAGAAACCGTTATTCGTTCATTGAAAGAGCTTTATTAAAGGCTTAACGCAATGTCATGAACATCACAAATGATTATTAACCATAACGTTCGCCTTCTGCTTGTGAAATGTTACTGCTTGTGACATTTCACAAGCAGAAGGCAGACTTAGTCCTTCCGAATTAAGTCACATTCACAAGTAGTAAAATTTCAAAAGCTGACCGATGATCAACACAGAATTCTGGATAATTCATTTTTTCCAATCCTCCACTGGACAATTTACAAGCAACGTATTGACCAAACAAAGTCGTCGAAGTGTTCCGTAGCATGCTGAAGTTTGATTTCTACGTGTATACACGCTCAAGCTTCAGATGTAAAAAGGTCATTTGTTTGGATGTAGATTATAAATTTGAGCTAATTTCATATTTGAACGTACCTTGACATATTTTAAATATTTAAAATAATGTATCGGCAGAAGATCGCAAGCTGTGATGGGATTCATTTCCGGTACAATGATAAATTCGAAAGCGAGTAATCGTTATCTGTTATCATTAAAGACATACTATAAGACTGTAAATTTTTTGCAGCATAGTTTTAAATACAAGAATAATAATGTTTTGCTTTTGTACGCCTACTTATTTGGAAGTTGTCAGATTGTGAACGGTACCGCGTCTCATCGACTTCACCCCGAGCGGGAGAAATCGCTCCCGTGTTTACGCGAGGCTCTCTCGCAGACATACCGTGCGTTAGCCACGCTCCTTCCCGTGGAGTTCCAGCGAGTCGGAGTTACGACGATGATGGAAGAGTGTTAAATCTTTAAAATAAACCTGCCGACACTACGTCAGCAGCACATAAATGGCTTCCCGCTATTAACGCATGAAAGGTCTGGCTGTTCCAGTTTAACATAAGACGGCGTGCTCCGAACTCCTTTCTAGAAATACAAATACATTTCCCAAAGCTTTTCATCCACCTCTATGTCGACTACTTCTTGATGGGATTCTACTCTCAAAATGAGAAGGGTTAGAGTCCATAGTCTGTTAGATCCTTAAGTCGTTCATTTCATAAGTTGTAATTCCAAAGAATTTTACGAAGACTCGATTGTCATAATTTATTAGGGATCTTAAACTTTTTAACGTTATACGTGTTTTGAGAGATTTATATCTGTATAATACGAGTATCTATGTTGTAAATATAAATGCGTGAAGGTAAAGAGTATTTATAGTTTTTTGTATCAAATTAAATAAATTTCTTTTTCATTCTAGGATTCAACACTTTATTAAAGGTAACATCGCACGATACATGTTGAGTTTTGCTCAAACCTTCTTAATTACTACAACTTGTTTCTTTGATGTTGGAAATTACTAACTTTGCGCTTATCTATTTTCAGGTAAGTGGCAGGTCTTCGCGAAAGCCGGTGTCGGTAAGCCTTAATTAACTTTTCAATATCCGCCTCAAGAAGAAATCTTTCAACCGCCGGTTACCTTAAAGCATGAGTTGATATAGTATAAAGAATATTTTTTTAAAACAATATATCTTTTTAAATATGAAAAATGGCCTCCTAACCTTTTTCTTAGAGACTTTTGCCCGAGCGGTTGTAGTGACCCTAAAATTTTACAAATGTAACATCATAATTTTCTTCATTGAGTTTCTTGTGATGACTTCCCATATCCGATACCACATGTGCAGTACACGCAGACAACAGCGCGCTCCTCCCGCGCCGCCGCCCCGCCCCGCCCCGCGCGGCTGTCGCGATGTGAACGTTGTCTTAGTGTGGGCGCCGCGGGCCGTACAACGAGCGATTATATTTTTCCACGGACAATGGACATATTATTTCCTGTACAAAACGTCCTTGAAGAGATGTTTCATGTACAGTGATGTTAATAATAATAACTGTGGACAATTTCTCACACGGAAGCTTGATTAGAAATTAGGCAATGAAATGTCTGTGTTATGGTACCCGGACAGCCGATAAACATACACACAATGCTTATCGCACAATTGCTTTCCTCGGTGGGACAAGCACGGGCGGCGTTAGGGTAGGGCGCGGTTAGGCGACCGCCCCGGGGCGCCGGACGAAAAGGGGCGCCGTAGGCCGCAGGCTCGC
>DWDX01005854.1:0-10148 GCA_018245675.1 Agara michaeli | reverse complement strand
AAAAAGTCCGCGATGGTATATGTTTATCTCTTAAGATTGAGCCACAGTAACCATTTTAATATATTTCATTTGAATTTGAATTTATCGAGTTATGGTTAACGTGTTTTCTTCAATTTGGTATTAATCCTTATCAAAATAAATATAATAGTCACCTGTAGCATTTCATCTAGATTGAAATTGTCCATTATAGTACATCATTATAATAAATACTTTAGGAGATATCGTAGATTTAAAATTACCCGCAACGAAAAATCAAGCATTGAATGGGAAACACGCGGGGAAGCGGCTGCGGGGTGCTCGCGTGAGGAGGGATGTGACTTGGAGTGGATAAAATGTAATACTAAATAATCGATATTTTCTCCCTTTAAACTGTATATCTTCGCAACAAGAGAAGGTTGTGGAGCAACATATAGGCTACTATTTATCCTAGAATTCCCGCGTGGTCGTTATTTACGCCAGAAAAACTTTGTGACACACCGATTTCCAGGCGGGCGAAGCCGCGGGCGAAGCTAGTAATACATAAAAATAGAAACAATTATAAGAGGAAACAATTTAGATGTGATTATGTTTTATGGGAACCTTAATAAGAAGAGCCGCCGCCATCAGAAATATGTCGCGGAGTATATCTGAGGAGCTCCGTGGAGCCCGTATCTTACCGTAACGACATTACGATAAATATCACCGAATGTCTTCGCTCAACCACCCGCTCCACTGCCAGAGATAAACGAGATAGACCTTCGACTCGCCTGTCGGTGTAGTGGTTGGAGACCCTGACTACTAAACTGGATTTCGATTCCCGCCTAGAACAAATATTTCTGTGAAGATAATTTGTTTTGTGTCTCAGCTTAATAGAAATATGTATATAAGTATTATTTAGTATGTACTGTATTGATAGCCAGTGATTTGAAATTCAGCCTCCTATTCCGTGAGTCTGGGTTCAAATCATTTTATCGTTTGTTACTCGTTACTAGTTGACGGTGAGACAAAGGGGTTAGGAATGTTTACGCGGATAACTTGGCTCACATGACGTACGGGAATCGCACACAGAAAAACATTGATTTGTCCTCGAGAGTGGGAGAAAATACAATGAAAATATAAGTACGAAGACGCGTCTGGGATGCGGACTGTTTGCGATGCGATGATACAACAAATATTATTGTTATTTTTTCTTTACATATTTTGTTTATCTAAATGTTGTAATGTCTGTGCTTTTGTTGGCTACGTATCTGTATATTATGTTTTTTTATTCAAATCGTCAAAAAATGATTTTATTGTTATAATTATTAAATAGCATAGACACTAATCAAGCGCTACCACGCTTATAGACCGTGGATTAGCAGACTTCACACAGCTCAGACGACATTATGACAACGTATAAGGCGCGAGAGTGCCTAAATATAACTAGTTACACATAATTTTGAATTCAGAAAACGCACGTAACTTTGAATACGCAGCGGTGCGCGCTGGGATCTGAACTCAAACCCGCGCCGAGAGAAAGAAATCAAAACTATTAGGCGATCACCGACACACAGACCACCATACATTTTATATACTTTTTACTTGAATGACATAAAGCGTGATATCTACAGATATATCTGACTTATGGCTGTTTACGCGGACGGTTCGGTATGATATATGACCAGCTCGAACGGAATAACATTGATATGTCCTCGAGCGGCGGAGAAAACACAATGAAAGTATAAATGTGCGCACTTCCCGCGCCAATTTACGTAATGCGATGTGCTCGCGCTGACTCCGCGGAAGGCTCTATCGCCTCTCTTCGCCTCTAATAGTTGTCATCTCAGACACCGAGAATCTTTTTCCACATTTTACTACTGGAAAATATTTTATAATCGTTCAATTGCTCCGTCTCGTTTGATTCTGTGAATATTTATTGCACAACTAGAAATAAAAGAATTGTTACTTATTCTCGACAGATATAGATGAATCATACAGCACAGTTAATTTGGATTATTTTTTCTAAAATCGAGTCAGTTAAACGAGTGCTCGATTTCCAGTAGGGCTTTAATTTAAAAGAAACCTTGTTAGCTGGCCGCGAGTGAAAATGTCTCAAGACCAGTCTTTATATTTGTAAGAGTAGGTACTTGACCTTCAGCGGTAGGAACTTCGCCAGTCCGAAAGAGTCTCAATCAACAACTTGGTAACTGTCCAGACAGTCACTTGAAGTTTTATTGCCGGCCATTTATGTGAAGCTCATTAAACTCGGCGAATTGTTGGTTTACTGAAAACTTTTAAAACGTGCGATGGATAAAACTAATGAAATTATATGGGACGGGCTCACACGCGGCTATCTGATGCCAAATTAGGCAGTCTATACTACGGTAACCAGACAGCTAATAAACTAGATATACTATATGCTACTTATATAGATATTTTTATTACACCCAGACAAATTGCACACAAATGTGCTCATCACATAAATGTTTGTCCTGGGTGGGAATCGAACCCTCGACCTCTGGCTTAGCAGTCGGCGTCTCTAACCACACGACCAGGTCAGACCATAACACAGGCATTTATTTGCATAATTTGGAATCCGATAGGAGTTTGCAGATTTGACCACATTAACGGTAAATTATATTTAAAGAAATCTCTCTTTATGGTCGAATATTGCCCATTGGGTGAACACTAGTTAGTAGTAGAAAGAGAAAGTAGAAAAGATATATATTACACATTTGTATAGATTACAATAGCACAAAAGTTAAGTGCTACAAGCTTCTCACGGAAGTTCGCGGCGTGCGCGCCAAAATGATATTTTATTTTATCTGGAAGCGTCGTAAACAGCAAAGAACTAAAGAGCGTTCAAATCCAACACCACCCTAAATCCGTTGCTCGGCGAGTGGTTTGCCATGGTAAATATACATCGATACTGATAGCATCTTTTATCCCCCGATATAGAATATTCGATAATCTATGTATATATAAATTGTAACTAGTGTGGCTAAGTAAGTGTTTCTCGCTATTGTTACAGACCAATAACATGAATTATGTTACTCGCTGTTATTAGCGAAGAAGGAACCAGTAAAATAATATAACGTTTTATTTATATCATAGGTAGTTACGTGTTAAAATTATTAAACATTAACTGGCTTTCGGTCCAGTGGTTAGAAAACCTGACTATTGAACCATGGGTAGTGGATTCGTATCCGGTTGTAACATTATCCATATACATAATATGTACTTATTTAGGAATTTACTATGTAACAATCTGATCAGCCGTATCAGATCTGTATAGTATAATATCAGATGACCACGTGTAAAGATTCAAAGATATTATCATTATTGTTAATAATAATAGCTGCAAGAAACAATACACAAAACACTAGACACAAGACACATGTCTCAAGACACAAGACACAAGACACAAGACACACGACACAAGACACAAGACAAAAGACATCAGTCACAAGGCACATGTCTCAAGACACAAGACACTAGACAAAAGATACGAGACCACAAGTTACGCAATCAAACGCTACGTCTCATAAAAATTCCCAGCAAATGCACATAAATACTGTTTATTCCATTTGGAATCGTAAACAGCGCAGGATCAAACGGGGTATGAAATTCTATGGGGCTGTAAACCCATCGCGCGGCGGATAGTTGCCGAGAGAATGGGAATTTATCTCCACACTGATAACTTTATCTATGCCATTTGAATTGCTTCTTATTCACGTTTAGACAATAACTCGATCTGTTCCAATAACTTATTACCAATTTAAAAAATATATATAACATGTTCTATCACGAAAAATTTGATTATCTAAATACAAGGTTATTAAAAAACTAAAGGCGGTCAGCAGTTAGATGAATGACCGGTGTTACTAACGAGTATTTCCTTCAACCCACACTGAAGCAGTGTGGTCGGGTATGCTGCATGCACTCCACCTTTCCGGAAGTAATCAATGCCTCAGATCGGAACATAAAACGCATAGCATAGCCAATGCTGGTGGCTAGAAACGCGAGAGATTTAATACTAATTTTTAGCATTCAAAAATCAATCCGGAATCAAATTTATAACAAAAAATACATGTAACCCGATCGTCGCATGGCTTCCGGCGACGTGTATGGAGTATTGAGGACCGATTGTATTGAGGCTTCTGTTTATTTTTTTAACGAACACAGCAGCGATTGTCAATAGCAATTACACGTGACCATTGTTCCGAACGAGACAACGGCCGCCTGACGCTGCGTCGTTGCTGCATTTCCAATAAAGTGTTCAGAAAACGGACCCTCTTTAAGATACTCCGCTGCACGCGAGCATTGTTTACCGTCGAGCGGACAGAGACGACACTGCAACAGCAGTTGTTCCGTTACGTACGAAATCATCTCACGAGAACAAATACATCGAAAATTTTGAATTATTTTTAATGTTTAGTATTCAAAGCAATAGCGGAGGTATTGTGACCGTTCACATTTGAGTACCGATGCAGCAAGAGTTTTGTCAAATTGCAGTTTGTGCAGAAATTTGTAGCATACTACAATAAATAATTAGGTTACTCTCTTACGATACATTTTAAAGTTTGTAAATTTAGAATACTAAGCAAGTTTTTGTTATAATAAACTCCTGCTACTAGCCGAATTAATTCACACTAACAGTCCCACTACTACGGCAGTATTGGAGGTCGGTCGCAGATGTGGCTGCCGCCTGTTCATTTGCTATTCTCTTCACATAGATAAACGAAAAAAATATGTTTTGTGTTATTGTTGAATATAGCCTTACAATATGAAGAATATTAAAAACAACGACTCTACATTTTGCTATGTTCGGAGCTTGTAGAGGCGATGTAAGGTTATAATATAATCAAATATTTTCATTTACGTGGAGCAAGATGATATAATCATATTTAGCTGGCGTCATGGTCGAGTGCTCAGAGAGTGACTGCCGAGCCGGAGGTCGTGGGTTCGATTCCTACTCAGAACAACTATGTATTTGTGTGCGCAGCACATTTGTTTTTTCTGTGTCTGGGGGTAATAAAAATGTCTATCTAAGTATTTATCGTATGTATATACTGGAATTTATGTTTATGAACTGTCCGTTTACCATATCACCGGTATTCAAATTGAAACAGGTATTAAATTACCTAGTTAGTGATCAGATCGCCGCGTGCGGAACGGTTCCAATTATTATTTCATATAAGCGATATATTCATACGTTCCTGAACATTTCCGATGTAAAATGTAATATTCTGTAGCGAAGCAAGCAATCAATTGTACGTTCGGACCGGACGAAAGACGTAAGGCACTTTGTTTCTTAATAAAAGCTCTTCCGTTTTCAATGGACGTGCGGACAGCTATTGCTACATCGCTAACTCGACGTTTGATGGCAGGCAGCCGCGCCCCTGCAGCGCCTAGATCTCTACAATTAACTCTTGATTGCCAATATGTTGTACATTTTACAACGAGTTTCACCCGCTATTACTTTTTTACATTTTAATCAATGTATAAATGTAAACATAGTTTCTATTATTATTATTACATCATGAATATTTTTATAGGAAAAACTATTTGTTTCCGGAGACATCAGTTACCTATATTACAGGTAAATCTTTCAGGTGAAGTTCTCACCTATATTCTGTGTGTAAAATGATAATTTAATAAAGAATTATTATCATTAAAAAACTGTCAAGGCAAAGTTTGTGAAGAAACCTGAAAGTTAGAGAGTCCTCTTTGATTTTCGTAGGCGGGTGCAGTCAGCCAATCGGCTTATCGCCAGCGTGGTAGATAATGGCGTTGTTCATTTAGAAACAAGAAATTTGTCCAGTGCTGGGCCGGTGACGTCGTAGTAGACTAAATCATATCGTCGACTCTACCAATGGTGATATTGTTCAACTGTCAGGTCGTGTGGCCACATAGCATAAATAATAAACGTATTGACACATACATTTCCTACAAATCTCATAAATAAAACCTTTCTTCGATTGTGTGTGACACGTTGTAACAAGTTAACAGTGACAGGGCGGGATCACGGGACCCTCGTCACGGGGCCGCCGCTGGCCGCCGCCCGCCGCTGCCCGCTCGCCTGTCCTCTGTTACCGGAGTAAAGTTTGGAAACATGAAGTAATACACATTTAACCTCTTCTACTAGTTATGAGAAATTCTAAAAGAAATCTCATAATATCGTCGACAGTGCCAATTACCGGGTTTATGTACACCTAAGAACCACCCAGGTGAACACATAATTACACAATATTAATTCAAAATTAATTCAGTGATAGTGATACAAAATTAATTCCAGCAGACCTCAATCTAACATATTGTCGTGCACGTCACGTGGCGGGCATAACGCTTATTCTTACGTGACGACTTCTACGCGTTAAGCGTTACTAATGCGTTAAGAACTTTGTTCCAATAATTCAAGTGCAATGAAACCAAAGTACGTCTATAACACCGATATAATCGAGTGACACTAAAGTCTGAGATGATCATAACGAAAGTAAAGTATAACAATACAATATAAATAATAATGTGTTATAATTAATAACTGACGGTGCGTACAAGTTGGCGTAATTTCGCTACCTTCACATGACAGTGATTGTCAGGTGGCAAGAAGTTTAGGATGAAGTGGCGGATCCCTTGATCCCCGTCCCGGCCCAGGAGGACCGAGCCCTCACAACGTTCGTGAATATTGTATCTGTAATATATTAATACTACAATTGGTACAATACACGCAGGTCTTAAGATTTCAAATTAGACAATCAAATGAACGTGTTATGGTATGTTTGATGTATGGTAAATATACATTATAGGCGATATATTACTTATATGGATGTTTTTATTACACCCAAACACAGTACAAACAAATATGCTAATTACACAAATGTCTATTCCTTGGTAGAAATCGAAATTTCAACCTAAGACCGATCTGTCAGTTTATAACAACTGAACCGAGATGTCAATCATTGTTACCCACGTTTTAAAATACCTTATTAATATTATCATGTACTAATAGCATACTACAATGCTGGATATGCTAGAATTATGTTCTCCTCTTTATTATATTATCAATTTTATTTTCGTTCAGAAATAACGCACAAAGGCTTTCTTAAACCTTTTAAGGCTAATTTATTAAAAAAATTGTTAATTAAGGGCCTCGGTTAGGAATAACTCACTTAAGGCAAGGTGTATACAGTTTATTTCCTTTCGCCTCTCGATTACTTCAAATGCTCTCAAGCTTTGTTTTTTTAGATAATATTCTAAAAAGTCGAATGAATAATAATGTTTTGATACAACCAAGATACGTCCGTTTTATCACGAACTAGGGAGTTCATAAACTCGTCATATATAAACTACATACAGACATATCTAAATATATATATTTGTGTACGGAGATAATTTTTCATGCAGACACTAATACATGCAAGCTCGGAAAACAATATTTAACCGGAGTGGGAATCGAACTTCTGCTGCTACTCCGTCGGTCAGTTTGACTGAACATCGGGCCAGTCAAAAGACGTAATACGATGATATCATGATGAGCACACATTACGGCAACACCATCACCACCACGGGGAGCCGACTAGTAGACAATTCCAATAGGCGTTAGGTCTACCGATTGTAAATACATAAATAAATAAATCACAACCGCAGCCTTTGTAATATTTATCAGCCGCATGTGACCGGAAGTCCGTGACCCGTGTCACGCTGGTCTCAGCGGTGGTTCGGGTCCCACGTTCTAAAGGTATTCAAAGATTGTCCTACCGTAAAATAAAGCGAGCGTAGAACGTAAGCGATTTAATGTCTCGAGCTACACTTTTATAGTTTTGGAAGACAGTAATATTCATAATATTATATTTAATATATCCACTATATATGCATTATTTCCTTTTTTTGGTTAGATACGCAACATGACATTTGGGCGGATGCGAACATATATTAATATTAATTAGAGTAAATACTTATTATTCATCTGAGGTTTCTTTATGATAAAATATCTTATGACCACTCTAACTACAACTGCTATTAATTTTAAAATTCCGCTTTCAAATCGGTTAACGCGATTACAAGCTACGACAGAAGCATAAAACTTAAAATACCTCTCTATTCGCGTCTGGGGTTAAAAACGAAATAAATAAAACCTGGCGCATATTAACGCTATTTTATGTAACATTCCAGCAAATGCACACAGCAATAACAAGATTAAAGTGTCATACGCTCTGGAACATTATATTTCATTCCATTCCAATTGGAAGGTTACATTTCGAGTTCATTTCGAAACAAGTTCACGGGAGGCGCGAGTGACCCGCGTCCCGGCGCGGGGCGGCGGTGTCACTCTCAAATTGTGTTATCCGAGGCCTCGCCCGCGCGCGCTCGTGTTGTTGAACGACGTCGCCGAGTTGGAGTTAAAGCCGAGGGGTTCGCATTAATAATTCGCTGGAAGCCCTTTATTGAAATTCACAGAAAACATGACAAGCCTTGCTAACATACTAATTCTAATTTTGGTTGTACGAACATTGATTGTTTTTGAATATTGATATATTGTACATTGGAATATTGGGCATCACCTTGGAAATCGAGAGCTATGCGAAACCACTCGTAGACGGAATCGAACCCACATCCGAGGTTCAACAGTCGGGTGTAGTAACCACTGGACTTTTAGGACGGTTAAAATTTTATTGTTTAAAATTTTAAAAATTCTAATTTTCTGTGTCTGCGGTTGATCACTTGCTGCTTTAATAAGGTAGTCCAACTCAATACGGCTACTTAGTTTCTGCACAATTTATTTTTTTGCAACTTTCCTTTTTACGTAACTTATTATTTATACAATTTAGTTCTTACACAAATAAATTTTTATGCGCATCCAAATATAAACTACATGAGTTTAGAGACTCAGGTCCGGTATCCATAAAGTGCACCGTGTCTCCATCGACCCTTTTATATTTCGAATGGTGGGCAGTAGTCCTTTTTAAAAATGAGAAAGTTTAAAGGCATAGTCTGCTACGCTGGCCGATGCATTTTACCAGACATCACTTATTATCTGTAAATACGAGTATGTAGGAGTCGTCGATTAATTCAATATCGCAAACATACCCAATAGAAACTGTGGGCGAAAACTGAAAAGGTAGAATGTCGTTATTTTCGATTACTTTCATATTCAGCAAAAAAACCACTAATGCCACGGCGGAATCAAACCGCGGAGCCTAACGTTTGTTATTTAAATTTGCGACCATTTATATCTTCCGCTGCGGCTGCCGCTTCCCGCGCGCCGCTCTTATTGCTGGGGGTTAAGGTACGTGGTTATTTTTCTCGGAGGTCAGTTGATGCCGGTTCTCTCCTCCCATTATGAGGAAGGAGACTGCATTAATTTTCATCACTTGGCGAGCGAGGACCTGACGAGGCTGTTTCATTGTTGTGCGGAATGGATTTGTTAAGGCTCTATAGAAAAGCCTTATTAGAAGTTTTTCGGTGTTCAGCGGGAAATTTATTGTGACGGATATTAGCGCGTTTTATTATATCGAGTTCATTGTTTAAGTGGACGCGTGTGGATATGAATTTCTAACGAGCTAACTTTTGGGACTGGACGTGTTAGTTTTATTAAATGAACTACAAATATTTTTTACCAGTGTCCCGATGATTCCTACAGCATTCTCTGAAAACATTAATTCATAAATATACAAAGAAAATCTGCTCTGTTTGTTAATCCAGTTTATTTATTACTAGCTTTTGCTCGGGACTTCGTCCGCGTGGAATACTGTCTTTTGCAATAAAAGTATCTTAAGAAATTAAAATGCTGGCCAAAGTCGATATTCCACACGCATGAAGTCGCGGACAAAAGCTAGCTGAATCGGCAAATGTTGTTCTGCCATAAAAATGATTAAAATAACGGTGTAATAACTTAATCTCATATATGTAAAATTCCCGTAATACCATGTCTGGCTAGATGTTCGTTGTCGACTCCTCCGTGCTATAGCAGCGACAACGCGGTGGTGCGGTGGTGTTAATTTTTTAATTCTTCAACGTTTTAAATTCCTAATATCTTTTGAACGGAATGTCCGATTTGAACAAACTAAAAAGCAATTCACGTGTATTGAAACAGTCTCGCTTATGAAATCATTTATTTGGATAAGGATCAATGCAAAGGTACGGATAACTTGGTCTGATTTTGGTCGGAATTTCTATCAACTTTTAAA
>DWDX01005853.1:0-10148 GCA_018245675.1 Agara michaeli | reverse complement strand
CAAATATATTTACTGGATGGGAATCGAACCAGCGTCTCTAGCCGCAACGGTCAGGGTTGCTAACCACTGAAGCAAAAATCCGATGGAACAATTGAAACTGTAACCTAAAACACGCGAGAAGGAACAAGCCTGTGATTTCGGCGCACACAGCGAGCCGGCGACGAGAACACAAAGCATCTGACCGGGGACGGAGCGCGACCCCTTTCAGAGCGATGTCTTTCCGCGCGGCGGCGTCGCCGTCATTTTTCACTGTTCTCCATTTATTTTATCTGCGCACCGCACGCCCTGGCCGGGAGACGATAGGGCTCTGGTTGTTTCGTGCACAGAACGCACAACAGACAGATGTGCCTTTTACTGATGGAAGAGGCTCGTCGAAAGAAATAACGGTTCTAGTCGTTACCATAACATGGACGTCGTTGATTTCTTTCAAAAAGCATCTCTCAATACCAATAGGGCTCCTAATCCGGCATCGGCGTTGAAGACACTTGGTTGGATTCGTCTCATCTCATGGTGAAAAGAGTAAGCCTATAGTCTACTACGCTGATCAAATACAGCCTGGCTGACTTCACGAACCTTAGAGAACGCATGTAGGACTTATAGTATTAGGAGAACATTTAATCTTAAAACAAAGCTAGACTCGCTTTAAATATAATGAGCCTCGCGTATGTTCTGTTTCGTTTGACAATTTTGAAAATATTGAAAAGAACAAGACGGATTTGTAAAGAGTTCAGCTTAGTCCATCGCCAGTATGTCATGAAGAGAGCCACCTATTTTCTCGAGGGTAGACTGAATAATGAATTGATAGATCTCTACGGCGGCTGAACGACCAGGGTTTTGTTTTTGCGCAGAGAGCGCGTGCCACGTAGGACGCGTGGAACGGAACGCGTAAATACGACCTCTAGTCGCCGTACGTTCTGTGGTCTCGAATGTACATCAGCTGTTGAGACTCCGGTGATTTATTGCGGGACCCATTGAACTAGAATCCGACTTTCAACTCGACTCGCCCCTTTTTTTCCTCTCGCAATTTACTGCGGCGCATTTAAATTTTCATTTTCAACCTGTATTTCGGATGGATTTCGGAAATTCTGTGAGCGGGGTACCTCCTATAAATCTCACCTCTAAGTCTTTCACGACCGTCACGCGCATTTTAGATGTGTTTACGTATGTCGCATAAGGTAAACACATTCGTAATTACACTATTCGCATGTCTATCGACACTGGCAACATTGCAACTTTGTAAACGCATCAAATTTAACACGAAACTATTAATGTAAAACGTAAAGATAAAAGATGGACAGTAAATTAAATGGATACCCACATATGTCCATTACGTTCGCTGTAAAAAGTAATATACAAGTCACTATCTAATTATTTCGCAATAAACCACTTAGAGATCCATTTTTAAAACGGCGATACGAACACCTCCAATGTTGCCAGTATATAAAAAAGTGACAGATAATAAAAATTCAATAAGCGTTCCATTTTTGCATTTCTTACGCGCCATCTTTTCCATTTTACTTTTTAATCTTACTGTCGCGTGACTTTTACTTCTACGGGGGGTCCATAATATTTAATAATGTTGCTATTATCAAAATATTCGATCGGGAATTTTTAATCTGTATCCGGACATACGCGAAGCACTCGGTTTAATTAAATGTCAGCATTCCTCGCAAATGTCAACTTGGGCCGCGTTTATTTTTATTAAAAATATGTTTTTATTTCAAGTAAACAGTACTCATGTGAATATATGAAGTTTTAACGTAATCTAATACATTTATCTGAGTTTAAACTGAATTTTTATTAACGCGAATAAAGTTTATCGTCGCTTTGCTGTAAGCTTGTCGTGGGGTGGTTTTGGGGCTGCTGCCTACTGCGAGCGATATTTCTCAATCAATTCTACATAATTTTCATACCCCTTAGGGGATTACAAGCGTGATGTTACGTTTTACAAAACCTGTCATATCTTTTCTTTTGGTAACTTAAGGTTAATAAATGTACTTTCCCATTATAAATGATAATTGATTACTGTTTAAAGCTCCGCAGCAGCTACCATATAACGAGTAACTGCTATATTTGCAACCGTATATTTTTTTAATACGATGTAAAGGAATTCAGTTTCCACAAGTTTGTAACATAAAATATTATCATACCATCACGGCAGGTCGCTAACAAGGTAGACAAAAAGCATCCTTACAAACGCGTTTCTTCTATACCTATTCATCACTTTCACGCATACGCGCCTAACAAATCTATATCTATACATCTATATCTACATCTATACTTCTATACTAATATTATAAAGAGGAAAGATTTGTGTGTGTGTATGTAACGAATAGACTGAAAAACTTCTGGACCGATTTCAAAAATTCTTTCACCATTTGAATGCTACATCATCATTGATCAATATAGGCTATACTAGCTTTTGCCCGCGACTTCGTCCGCGTGGAATACTGTCTTTTGCAATAAAAGTAGGTATCCTAGGAAATTAAAATGCTGCCCAAAGTCAGTATTCCGCGCGGACAAAAGCTAGACAATAAATATGCATACGATAAATAATAATCTCGTTATTGCCAATGGTCTCGCTGAAGCCTCGCTTTCGTACGAGCACACCTTTGGAGCGGCATCAGCGAAAAGGTCGCAATTTCAGCGTCGTCTACATTTCCCTATCTCATTTTCCATTTGACAAACATCATTACATCTTCCGCTGCGCCCCTAACGATAGCGTTCGGGTGTGTTCGGCGATCGTCGGGTGCGTTCGGATATATCCCGTGCATTCCGTCACATTCCGGTGCACTCGAGCCGTTTTCGTTTTAACAGTTATTCGAAGTTACTTTGCTTTGATTTTGAATGAATTTGCTTTATTTTTCAACTGAAAATCGTTCAACGATTGACGGTAGTAGCCTATTAATTTTGTTTTTATTGTAACATCAAATGAACTGTTAAAAACGAAGAATACAGGAAAAGACAGAACTAATAGAGTTTGTACACTATATCAATATACATATAAATATCTTTTATCTATGTTTAACGCAAAGAAAAAGCAACACGCCCGTAAATAAACCTTACATTATCTTTTGTTAGTAAGTATGCTTCGTTAAACGGTATTAATCATTTGTCAGTATATAAACATATTAACATAAAAATGTGTACATTTTGTTTTTAATTAAGATACTTTAGTATTGACTAGATGTTATTGTGTTGGAATGTTCTAATGGACGTTTACACGGCGGCTGGTTTCCCCTCTAATTAGTGAACTCCGAATTAGTTTTGGTAACAGTAAAAATGGATATTTCAAATCGTTCATATAACAACAACAACATACCGTCACGCCAGGTCCCTAACGGGGTAGGCAGAAAGCACCGAGTGCCAAATATCTCTGTCCTTGCAAATCTGACGCGCGTCGTCTACATCACTCTCTTCATGCATAGGTACACGTCGGTTTCGGAGGCTGTTGACTTCTCCGTCAGCCAGTATCTGACCTATTTGGTCCAGATAGGACAGTCTAGGTCTCCCTCTGCGCCTACATCCATCAGCACTCGCATTGTATATCTGCTTTGTGTTTCTTTCATATAAAGGTTATTTAAATACAAGGGGACATGTGCTTTTACGGTTGTGTGTGATTTTTAAGTACAATTTTAAGTACAATTTTTAAATACAATTTTTAAGTACAATTTTTAAATACAATTTTTAAGTACAATTTTTAAATAACAATTTTTAAGTACAATTTTAATTTATCCAGGAATCGAAAAGTACAATTTCTCACTGGTTCATTAGTGGCAACATCGGATTGTGACCGCCTTCGTGACAATGGTTTAGCGACAGCCTCCGGGCGGGGCGGGGGGATGATTAATTGTCGCGGGGTGCGGGGAGAGGGGGGGGGCCGCGATCGAGACCTCTTGATACCGGCTATTGTCTGTTTCGGTTTTTACCACCCTTAATGGATGTGTGGCGCTTTGGATGGTGGGTAGCGGGTGGCGGGTATCTGTGAAGCATGCAATGGACAGAGTTTGTGGTGGTTTTTGTTGTAAACTACATTTTAGAGCTTAGTATTCTCTTCTTATTAAGTGATCACAAAAAATCTTATAATTAACCATTAAACAAATCCGGCTTTGTTCCCCTGCCCGATATTAATTAAATCAGGGAAGCGAATGAAAATATTTTAGCACTCCTTCCTCCCATAAAATGACTTTTATATCTATCGTCATACTTTACGTATAGAATGCCAATGTAACAAAACTAACAACGAAACGTTTTGTTTCGTCGTCTTTTCGGTAAGTCCCCGTGTAATTGTAAACAATGGTCTATCTGCGGGTACACGACACAACACTAGCGTGCACCCTCGTCCGTTATCTACCGGAACATCCCTACGCCGCGGGCCGACAGCTAGTGATGGCCCGTTATTAACGATCGCCTATTTATCAACGTTTATTAGTTGCGGGAAGGTTTTTTTTTTCAACTTGGCACTTTGCTTTCTTGTCACTGCTAATAAATTTCAAGACAGTGTGTGATCCAGTTCTTATTACTGGAGTGATCTTGCCTAAACTATTAATCGAAAAAGGTCGAAATTGGTCCATTTCTGACATTTTGTAGAAAACTTTATTCCGTTTCTCCTCTTGTTGATAAAAAAGTCGAGTTTTAAAAATTTCTTATTTCAGTATGATACCAGTCAATAGCTACCAGAAAAAAAAAGAAAATTAGGTACATGATAAATAGATTTTAGATAGATTCATATATACTAAGACACTAAACTTTACTAAAATATATTACTAAAACCTTTCTAAAATATCGGCTAAAGTTTCACGCCATTTCACGCGGTTTTAAGGCCATCACTATAATAACAATTGTAATTTATTTTCAGAAAACAACTTCCATACATCACATACTATACATATCTCGGAGATATCTCTCCCCTTTTATATGGCTAGTGAATAGTTTCCTTAAACTTTTACGAAATCAATTGAACGGGTGCCGAAGCTATCTTTTTCAGTGAATACTTCGGAGTGTTCCGGTAAGAATAATAACTCCAACAAAGCCTTTAACAGTCACGATAATCTTTCTGTACAATACTTTGATGGTCTTGTTGGTTCAGTGGTTCATAGCCTGCGTGCTGAAAAGGATCCTAGTACGACTCCCGGTTTCCCGGTGAACCGAATAAATGTTCATTTGGAATGGCAGATATTTAATGAAACCAATTGATTAGACAATTTTGCCTTACTTACCATCCCGCGTCTTCCTATAAGGACAGGCAAAGAGTTCAGATTTCCTTCTGTTAACGTCGTGACAAACTTTTTCACCTATCTATTTGAATTAAAGTAAGTAACACACGTTCATCTCGCTCCGATATTCTCCAAGCACTTACTGTTACGTTTATCTACCGCACCATTCATACTCAGAATCATTCATACGCAAATAATTTACAAGTGAATGCATACAAGAAAACGCAATAGAACAATGCGAATCTAATCGCATCCAATACACTAGAATCGGGGACCGTGTATAGGACCTTTAGAGATTCCCGAGCGACCTACCCGCGGCCGTATAAGGGCCGGCCCGCTGGCTTGCAAATTGCGACATCTCTTTGTTCTCCTATTACAGTAAGCTATCCGGTACCAATACCGCTACCAGATACCACTACCGATAGCCAGCGAATAAGGAGCACAGATAACGATCGTTTAGTGTATCACGAGCGTTAGAATTATACGTTTTATTAATAACTGGCACGGTCTCGACCAATTGGTCTTGATGTATTCCAATTTTGAATTGTCTCCGATTATTGCTCTATGATTTATGATATTAGCATTTTTTTTAAAAATCTGTATCGCCGTAGATGCCGATAGTTTACAGTTCCAAATTTAAAATTGTGCGTCGTTCGGTTAGATGTAACTAATTTCGTAGGTATATTTTATTTTACGAGATCGCCCCGCGTGAGCGCGGCGATCAATTTGATTTACGAATTTATCCAAAAGCGATGCTAACCACCGCGCGCACCGCTTTATTTGCCGCCATCAATTCGCGATTTCGTGGAAATAAAATTTCTAAATACAACCTGTGAAACGTATTTGATTATGCTCGATGTGATTTATAAACCGACTTTAACTGTCCTTCGGGAAGATTGAATAAGAAAGAGAAGGGAAAAAAAAGAGAGAGAAAAAAAGTACTACAAATATTCTTTTGATTTCCGAACGTTCGCGCGCCGCCGTATATCACGGGGCCGGTAGTAAACAAAAATATTATTCCAACTGATCCGCGTCCGATGGCCGTTGTTACGAGATGGGATTAGTTTTAAGGTATTTTTGAAGAGTTAATAAATCAGTCGGGCTGTGAAAACAATGATCCCTTTGTAATCGTATAGGCAATTAAATTCGTGAACATAAAACCGTCCGTAACGAGAGCATTCACGTCCGCCGCTCGCTGGCCATTTTTGGCTAGGCGC
Source organism: Agara michaeli (assembly GCA_018245675.1). Classification (NCBI taxonomy): domain Eukaryota; kingdom Metazoa; phylum Arthropoda; class Insecta; order Lepidoptera; family Hesperiidae; genus Agara; species Agara michaeli. Next base: position 3,715 of record DWDX01005853.1, on the reverse strand, counting down.
CGTGCACCGTACAGAAATTCGGGAATGATTTATTTATGCCTTGTCGCCGACTTAATAGATTTTATTTGCACTCTTTAAAGTGGAAGTTAATTTATATCTTTCCGTGCGTTAACGCGTTCTAAATGTCGGGCAACGTGGCGTTAATGGATTCACGGCGCGTTCAGAACAATAGCTGACGTGTCGGCTTGTCACACACTTTGAGATAGGTTGTTCTTTTTTTATATTAATAGATTAACTTGTATTAGTTAGTCTACACGTGTAATGCAATACCGCGAAATACACCGTTAATATTGCCATTATAATGTTCAATTTTGTAAACGACGATAAAATATGGAGCAAGACACGGACGCGGCATTTCTTTATCTGTTCTAAGATTAGTTTCAAACTTTAACGAGTTAAGTATTTACCCTCAATAGAGTGAACATACGGACAGACGATTAAACACGTATTAAAACGATAGCGAGTCCGTTGTAAATTACCAGGCGGGCATGAGCTCGAGGTGGCCACAGTTTCGGGTCCCGCGCGGCGCATTACGGGACGAGTGCGGTCATTAGCCGGCGATATTAGCTATTAGCCACGCCCCGGCGCGCATAACTTACAAGGAGGTGTCTCGGCACAACTTACGAGTGCGGCGCGGGCGTGCGCCGCTAATTACGATGTATGGGGCCGATCGATCCGAATCCAGTTTCCAATCGATTCGCTACGTCGACAATCGGCTGTGAATCGTCGAAATTGATTTATCATATTTTTTAAAACTCCCCTTGGCCCGCGACTTCGTCCCGCCCCCGCAATTCACTTTGGAGGTAGAATTTCGTAAAACGTGTGTTTAGTACACCTCGACGTATCACTACATATATTATTACACATATAAACCTTCCTCTTGAATCACTGTATCTATTAAAAATAAATCGCATCAAATACCGTTGCGTAGTTTTAAAGATCTAAGCGTACATAGGGACAGACAACGGAATGCGACTTTGTTTTATACTGCGTAGTGGTGATGATACATCATCCACAAATCAAAGCGGCGACACGTCTTAACGGTAAACGGTATCACTCGTGACAATAAACTTGTAATACAACCGACTGCACCCTCACGATAGGTCGTCATTAAAAGTAACTCCCGAAACTGCGGAACCGTTTCACGGCGATCAACCGAACAGCGGATGAACTGCGGCCCGCTAGTTCTGGATCCGGCGGCCAGCGTCGCCTCCGTCCCCGTTCTCGGATGTCGCCATAAACTCAACAAGTGCGCGAGAGGTCGGTTTACGACTCATAAACGTCGCCTTTGACGTCTCACTAATACGTCATAAACTGAGAAATTGTAGGGCGAATCCTCCGGATAGATCTTTACCGACTTGTTGGGACGCTTTACATCTTGTTTTATTGCAAGCTGCTCTCCGTAAAGTTGGTCTCGAGTGACATTTTATTTGTCTTCATTGGGAGCTTGAAAACGGTGTGGATAAGTGTTACTCGTTTTCGGTATTAAGTGAATCTTTCATTTTATTAGTAACGGCACTTCATTGTATTGTAACGGAGGAGGTATCGCCTTCTTTGGGCTTCGCTTTCGGTATTTGGAGTAATCGTTTGATGGTTGTAATGGTCATTTAATACGCTGCCACTAAAATATAGCATTCCTTAAATTACGCTTTGAAGTCCACACTTTTAACAAAATTTTATACACTTCTCTTACAATTTCATGGAATAGATGTCCTTCAAGACTCTATAAAAGCTTACTACCACAAACATAGGTATTCTAATGTGTGCTATAGCTTGGTTAATTGAGCCAAGGTCTCCCACTCTCCCACTCCCAATTGTGGGAATCCCGTGTCGACTAGTGCAACGCTGATGGGTTGTCGTTACATTACGTGCACTACGTTCACCCTGCCTTCCCTTATTGTTTATTGTCTTTTCAACTCCTATTTCTGCTGGTTGTCAGGAAGAAATCGCTTCTTAGCGATAAGACCGCGAATTGTATTGTCCTAATCTGTCTGTCTTTTTTGTCTTTGTGGTGTACGATAAAGTATAATATTATTTTGATATGCGTGCGTCAGTACTGGTCATGATAGTCGTGTGCAGTCGGAAACAATTCGTACGCCCCGGAGTGGAGATCCTGTGTTAATGTCACGGTATTTTCAACTCGTCTGCACGCCGCAAATTGGCCTATTTCGTCCTTTGGTCAGGGCTACCGCGCGACAGTGAAAAAATAACCAATTCTCCGTTTAAAACTAAATATTTTACAAGGATGCTTTGTGAAGTATGTTTGCAAGTTGAGGGTTATGTGTGAAGTCGGTCTTATGTTTAAATTCTTTTTATTTATTTAGTCTTTATCGATAACAGATAGTAAAGGTCGAACATAATGCCGGGGCCAATCTCCTAGAATCCATAGGCGGAAGTGTTAGATACAAGCAAATAATCAATGTAATACCGACGCCAGCATTTACTAAAATAATTACCGTTTTGGAAACTTTTGCATCCGTCGTGTACGTTTGAAAATTTTTCGCGTCAACGTATATTTTCGACACTTTTGTAACTGGCAACCCTAAACCGCAACGCTCATGGCATCCAGAGGTCAGCTCGCACCGAATGTCAGCACGGTTTTTATAACAATGACGCTGCGGTTACGGCGACACCGAGACCAAGGTTCAGACAATATGTTCTAATTGGGCCCGAGGCGCGCGGAGAAGGGCAATTTTGGTTTTGCCTTCACGCGACATGAATTTGTAAAGTTGCGGTGGTGATAGTGATTTGTTCGGTTTCGTTCAATTAACAAAACTGACACGCTAACTCGATATGTTTCTAAATAATATGCTTCGAGCTTGTGAATTTTTCAAAATCTAACTTGACAACTTCCTATGTCTTCGTTCGATGCATGATTAGAAAATATCTGTACTATTTGCTTCATAAAATAAAGAAATCCATTGACAGTAATAGTTCTTTCATGATCGGTGCTAAGTTTTAAGCATGCGGGCTTATTCTTGCCCTTGTTTTTTAAGTAAACTTCTATCAAATACATGCTATGTACATACGTCCTAAAAATGTAATCAAAATAAAAACTGATGTGAAGGAAAGCTGTGTGCTAAGGTTGGATATTTCGAATGTAACGGAGTAAATTTTCATCTCAGCGGTCGCGTCGCTGTACTGAACAACTATTGAATATTTATAATGCCTCCTATTACTGTGTCGTCGCTTTGAATAATTAAACAGTAGCTACTGCCTCGCCGTTTGGAACGACATGCGATTGCTTCAGGAAATACCCCCTTTATGAATAATTAGACTCAATCGATGCCTAATAGCTTTCTTGGTTCCACTGTTTATGGATATTGTCTACGACTATTCTGTGTGTTGTTACTAGCTGTATAAAGTTAGAAATCATTTTGTAAATGCTCTCACTGGGCAGTGTCATTATTCATTACTAAGCTGACAATGTTTTTGTTTATGTCCAACATAACACAGACCATCGACAAACTAGATTTTTTTTTTAATTTAGAAATTATAGCTTTTAACCCCGGCTTCGCCCGCGTGTTCAAAATAGTAATGATAATAATATGAAAATAAAAAAAGTGTTACAAAATAAATTATTAATTGAAGGAAACCTCTCAAAAAAGAAATATTTTCCCGTTTTTGCAACATTTTTTATTGCTGCTCCACTCCTATTAGTCGTAGCGTGATGTTATATAGCCTATAGCCTTCCTCAATAAATGGACTATTCAAC
>DWDX01005852.1:0-10149 GCA_018245675.1 Agara michaeli | reverse complement strand
CGTAACTGATGAAATGTGGGGGTGTACTACACTCCTCTGCCTACCCCTTAGGGGATTACAGGCGTGATGTTACGTTACTTCTTTATACTGATATTTTAAAATGCAAAAAGAAATTAAGTATAACGTACTTATTTGCCCGATTTGATGTCCTGTACAAAAACCGGAACTGAGAGTCCGTTTGTTAAATCACAATAGCTTGGTTCGATTGCAACATGACACCCATTAAATCTCAAAGAAGTGCTATCTCTCTCATTCTTGGATGTCTGCCACTTGATAGGAGGCGTAGGATCGGATATTGCACGTCCGGTACTCATTTTGAAATCGTGGTTTATGAGAATGGGGATGCGAAAAATTACCACCATTTAACTATACCTTTTCTACGTTTAATATACTATACCATTTCTGCCTTCAAAACTCAAGAACCTTGAAAGAAATTGGTAAATTTTATAAATTAAAATATAATTCAATTTCAATATAATATTTTCAACTAGAAATGTATAATAATCTATTTATTGATTTATGCTAAATTGCATTTTCTACCAGTCAATATTGTGAAATAATACAGAAAAACATTGTCAAATGAAATAGAATATTAAAATTAATTATTCTCAATATTAACACGGAAAGCCCTAATCTAACAAGTAGGTATGTAATTATTGTCTACGACAGCTAATAGAGCAAATCACCGCGAAATAAAAGGTGCTTGAACAACAGTTCAAATATTGCTGAAACCCAATACTTTTCTATCTGTTTAAGTAATCCGCATGCGGATCAAACAATTGATTTCCGCTTCCGATGTACAGATAATCGCGACACGCCTTCTCGAATGTGAGTGCATTCACTTGTACTCGATGCTCCTGTATTGTCTCTTTCAATACAAGATACGATTACATCCATACCAAATGAATTACTTTACGTAAATTTAATGTATTAGGTACTTTAACAAAAATTTCGAGAAGCGTAACACAAATAAATTTACCACATATTATTCGGCATTAAATTAAATTTAATCCCCGCCTACATTTTTAAACAAAGGATAAAGACAAACAAGTTCTTGTCACTAATGAACTGTGACATGACAACAAAAAAAAAGGAATGAAAAGAACAACGCTACTTAAGGACATCAATAAAATCAACAGTTTATTGCTCAAGAGCGACAGACTGTTAAGGCTTCAGTTTTAAGGTGTAATTTATTAACAAGACCACTCATTCGTTTTCGACACATAATTCTCACACTTAGAGGCGAAGTTTTGTTTTACAAGTGGTTCATTCAAATTTCAAAATATTGTGGTGATGTCAACGACTTGTCTAATTAGGCATATATAAAAAAGAAACTTACCTCCCAAGCACATTTTTTGTCCAGAGGGTATTTTTCCCACTTCCCGGTGAAAGGACCATATTTAGTACCGCTAGGTATGTTGACTCTAGCAAATATACCACCCGATTTGAAAGCTAATTCGATTGGCAAGTTGTGGTCTGGACTTTTTGAAGGCTCCTCGACTTTGACATTGTTTTTTTCAATATTGACTTTCTCATTCGTCAGAGGATCTAGGAACCTTTGGCTCGCTATGTCTAAAGGTCGATGTAAAAAATTCCTCTCGTATTCAGCCGGTGGTGGTAAATACGTATCAGGAATACCGAAGTCCAGGGTTCCATAGTAATCTTTGATGTCTGTTCCAGGGGCCATATTCTCCTGTTTAATGTGAACTAAGGTGGGTGCTGATTCCGATGTAGCGGAGTCAGTAGGGCTCGGTGGTGGACTGCCAGATTCCTGACTGTCTGCTGCTGTGGACAAACAACAAAAATAATTTAATAAATATTATTTTTCAAGATGACTTGATAGTTTCCATACACTCGGTACCTATAATGAAGTTGCAAAGGCGACTAATTTTTAAACGAAGTTTTTATTTAAAATTCGCAAAGCCGCGTCTCTAAAGCCAATGTGGCACTTAGATGTCTTACACCCGCAAACCTGTTGGTCGGACTTATTTGCGAGACAAAAAATGGAGGAATGCAAGATGGTGATCGCATTATGCCTCATTTCCGTTCGCCACAAAGCATTTCCGCTTGTCTCTTGTCTCTCAGAGCATCCCTCCGATATGCAAATCCACGACATGAAGATATCAGAGGTTTTCTGTTTTGCGTTATTCATTTAGCTCTTTCGGCATTTTTACTGACAATTTAACACACTCCGTCCATCACATTTATAACCTAAAAGTCCCTCCGCAAACAAATGTATATTTATAAATAAATATATTTCTACTTCTGTTTTAAAATCGACTTTTAAACAAGTATATAAAATCACGCCTGTAATCCCCTTAAGGGGGAGGCAGAGGAGTGTAGTACACCCCCACATTTCACCAGTTACTTTTAATATGGAATAGGTGGTAAGCCTATTGCCATGCACCGGGCACACATCCAACAACAACACATCATCACATCAACACATTAAACAAGTATGACTATTTATGATATACATATGTATGTTTGCTACCTTCTGCAATAACATCTACTTTGAATATAGGTTGTTTTGCATGCTATAACGCTTAAATTGTTATTATTCACTCTGGCTATGTAGCTTTTATCCTCAAAGCTATATCATGTACGACATTTATAGATTTAGTGAAGTTTGTATGAGTCGACGATCCAAATTTAAAAATGTATGCAAGGTACAATTGTTAGCTTTCGATCTGTAGATAAAATCATCTGGTTTTGTTTGTATTACCCCTATGTTTTACCTTTAAATTTGAGCTAACATACATTATAAGCGCTTAAAATCTTAATGAAAACCCTTGATCTTATAGTACATTTTTTGTCCTTTCCTTCCCCCCTTTCCTCGGCTTTACACTAGAACCGTTTAGTTTATTACGAGTTTACATAAATTAAATTATTTATAAAGTAAAAAGAAAATTGTAGTCTAATTTTATGAGAGAAGAAAATGTTATACCAAAACAAATAAAAGCAGACACCGCGTGGCATTAGAGACGAAACGCGTACAGTGAATGAACCATCAATTTGTTCAAATTGCAACATACTAAGCGAGGGAAGCAAATTCATTACACGGGACAAAACGTACGTGTGTCTTCAATAAAGCGCATCCCCTAGCAAATACAGCTGAAAGAGACACTCCATAAATCATAACCCACCCTATTACTACTAATAAACTTGTTAAAACAACCCCTATCTTGTCTAAACGTCTTCCAGCGCACGTGGCATAGAAAAAAACGCCATATAAAATTAGACGCTTCACAAAAGTCTAACACAATGCGGTTAAGAGAGGAATGATAACTGCTTTACATCACAAAAGTGCAGTTCCGCTCACAATACGCAGGATGTAAAACGTGTCTAAAGGATCCCTTTCTGTAGATCCAGTTCGGCAAGCACTGAGTCCTTTAAACACTCGGTTGCCATGCCAGCTCACCTGTCGCAATCAATTTGTATAAAGCTTTTTACATACTTTAATAATCGTAGTTATGCTTTTGTGTGCAGCTAGCCTAAGAACTCTTTCAACCAAATGTTCAAATCTATACATTTTACAACTACTAACTTTGGAAAGCGCTTGAAAATGGCCGACTATTCGTTGACAGAAATTATCTGTAATAAACATTATATAGATGTTCTACAGATGATTTCAGTTAGGTAGTTACTGTCCAAATTCTGTTGTAGGTACATACAAATTGCGTTCAAAAGGAAACAATCAAAATGAATTAATTAGATTGTGAAGATAGTTTAGTGTTATGATTATGATTATGATTATATGCAGGTAGGTATAACGCTTTTGAGTGGATGTCGTAAATTTTGAATTTCAAATTCAAATTAGCCGTTACAAGGTCCGTGTATCGAACGCTGCGTGCGCGGACAATAAGGACGCGCCGTCGTTAAATCTTCGCTTTCCGTTGAACTCGCGTCAGTTTTAAAATAACACTCACAGAACACAACATGGATAGAGACACGGTGATCGTTTTGGCGATAATTGATTTTAATTGTATATTTTTCATTTAGTAATAACCATACGGATGTGCATGTCATCCGCTGTTACGCTACTGGATCTCATGGACATCATGTCTACACCTACCTCGAATGTCACATTAATTTCAACTTCGTCTAACCTGTGATCGAGACAACCATCAAATCGACCAGATTCTATGAACGAAACCAGGATACATATTGTCCCATCTTCAGTCTTTTGAAAGCATTCATGGCTTGAACATGTATTTATAAATTTCGACTAGAGCAATATCGTAATTACAATTGCACATAGTATCTCCGGCGAAAGCATCTCACATTGTTATGGTTGAGTTTTAAGGGTATCGTAGGCAAATATATTTTCAGTGCTTTACGTAAGTAGATACATACCGCCACTTCTGTATTTGCATATGTGCCATTGTTACATTATTCATAATTATAATTACAAGGTTAGTCTCAACGATCCGCCGCCGAACGCAATCGAAAAATGATTTATAATTACCTGGCTACATTGAAAATAAAACTGAATACGCAATCATGGGTCACAAAAGAAAAATTATATATTTCACAATTGTTTGTAAGAAAAGAGCTGTTATGTTTATCTTAAAGGCCACTGTTAAACGTTTGACAATCTCAACGCATCCTTGTCCGTGGACCCCACGGAAAGCCGATTTCACGTTTTAGCCACGCCGAGTGACAATAACTGCGGTTTACGCTCTGTCACTGAGAGTTCACGGCCCCGTAACGCTTACTCATAAAACACTCACAACGTGTCATACAAAGATACCACATCTCAACCGCACCGACGTTAACGGGCCCGCTTTACACCACTGAAAATACGGTCGAGTTTCGCTAAAAACATCGTTCAACCATCCAAATGCGATGTTAAGTAGGCGTGCAAACTGCATGCTTCATCAGAGATACGACAACGCTAAATAGGAATTCATTTGACGACCGGTGAATAGTGTTCCCAGAAAGCGAAGCTTTCTAACTTACGAAACGCAACTGATGAGAATGGCTAATTCATAACCTATACACGACAGACATACGCACAATAAAAGACAGGCAACAACTACACCTACAGCTGTACCTACTGTTGCTTTTCAAAATTTGAAATGAATATTTTCTACATCAATGTGTAAGTATTACCAATGTTGAGAGAGAGATTTTCAATTATGGAATCAAACTTGAGCATCATGTTATTGTAAAAGTGTAACAACTGTTATGAAGATTATAGATATAATATTGTTTCTATATACAATTTTATTATCGTTCTTAAGTTAATTTGCTAGCTATAAAAGCGACAACGAAAGGTATGTGTAAATTTTGAAATACATATAATGTTATAAAACACATCACATAGTAGCTTCGTGATAATCAAAACTAGCGGACAATTGAGTTTCGTGTATTAACTGAAATTATTGGCGATACCTCATTCAACGTGGAACTAATGTCAATTATTTGTGTATTATTTTATAAAACAGTTTTACAACATAAACAATAACAATACCTACAATATTATAGAACGCAAAAGATAAATTAATCGTATACCTACACTGATGCCTGTGTTACCCATGTAGGTAGGTATATACCTTCGTATGTAGGTAGGTATGTAGGTTACATAGCCGCTCGTTTAATTAAACACATATCTAATAGGATCAAATATACACGACCAGTGGAAATTTATTTGATATTACAATATAAAATTTTATTCACCATATTTAAATTAGGCGACAAGTGGTTTTGTATGAAATAATTAACCTCTTTATTAAATTAAGGTTATCTGTACAACTACAGTATAACACAATGGCGTGATCAATTTCGTTTATTTAAAATACCTGATGATAAATATTAATTTTCCAAATATCACGTAGGTATTCACTGCTTTTTAAAAAAAAATTAAAGTTTTTTTTTATGGAAATGCCTTTTTAATAAGAATAAGATTTATTAATATATTTCATTTTATCAATTTGTCTTATACCCATTGTTGGAACTAATTGGAATCGGACTCGGAAATAAAATAACTTACTTTTGAGCAAAAAGTAAAAAGTACGGTAAACTAGGTAGGTACCTGTTACTTGCGTAGGTACCTATTTATGGACTCTATGAAAAATATAGGTATGTGACGATTTATTGGTTGCTTATATTTCTGATTATATGATAAGTTATGTCTACCATATCTACCTATTTTATTTTATTTTATACATGTATTTATACACCTACTTAACAAATCTAAGAATCCCTCTTGCCGTTTGTTCGTAATTCAGAAACTTCATTGTAGTCTATGAAATCTTCTGTCACATTTTTATATTGAGGTCATAATTTAAAAGTTAGGTACCTTATGCATTAGGAGCAGAATGTAAAATATAAATTAAAATCGCGGGTCGAAACGTCGAAAAGCTATAATAAGAAATTTAATGAAACTCTATGGCCAACGAAAGAACAAAATAGATTAACTATAACTGCTTAGACGGCAAGCCCGACGTAAAACCGCTAAATGATATTACAATAAAATAAAGCACAGATAAAAAACCTATTTCGCACAATCTTGCTGTAAACAAAACCTTAAACATTTTAACTTGTTCCAAACATCTAGTGCAAACAAGCATTCAACCCGGCGGCGCCCGCCAAAAGCTGACACTACTCTGACACACCACAGATAAATAATCCCAATTTTTTTTCTTTTTTCGCACGCCCTTAACAACATAAGATAGCGCTCTAAGATTATACCGATACGGTTAGCCCTTTTTTATGATGTTTGCATTTGTGGTTAGATTTATTAGACCCTTGAAAACATCTACCTCACAATTACAAACGATAAAATAAAAAAGGAATTTCAATGCGTTTTATTACGCGCTGAATGATATTAATGACGTTGGCACGCGATTCGATTATTTTCAATATAGTAGGTCCTGCTTGGATATACTGAAGAGTTTGTAATTTATAATTACCTGGTACTTGTTTTTTTAATCACCTTTTGCTCGCGGCATGACTGGCCGATAAGTAATGGTCGGTATAGATGCAAATACTTTCTGGGTAATGTGGCCCAATGCTTGGCTAACGTGTCTCTTTGTTTTTGGTACGCTGCAGTTCACAAAAGCACAAGTGCTCAAGACATATCTGAGCCCAATCATAGAAGCACTAACTATCCTTAATAAATTAATACGACGGAAATATTCGATGAGTATAAAAATATTTTATTCTAAAAATAAAGTATGCAATTTGCTGATTAACCATAATTGTTATTCGAATAAGGAAATAAATAAAGACAGATGTGCGTCGCATTTCGGCTATCAAAACGATATTAGTTAGGTACATAAAAACTCAACTAATATTTTGAATTAACATGAGAGTTATATTTAATTTAGCAAAAGAATTAATCTCATAAGATAAAAAAAAATTAAAAAAGACCCTAATAATATTACTTATATTTTACATTACACACTCATATGTAGGTGCATATAGGTATAGGTAATAAAATTATTTTTATTTAATAGTGACACAGATATCGATGAAAGTTAATTGTAATTAATGCTTAATAATAAACAGAAAACCTGAATAAAATTTCGTACCACTCATACCTACATAAATATTTAAACAGTTTTATAATGAAAAACCTTAAAATGTTCTCTTAAACACTCACCAGACATCTTCATTTTAGTGCTTCTCAGCTGTTACAGCATAAGCGAAAAACGGTGTAATCGTCCAGTTCCCCCCGAACACATTGTACATTAAATTCTCATAAGACCGAGACAATGGCTCTATACAAACTAGGTCACTAATTAATTTACTTTAACAAAAATACACCTATTACGATCATACATACAAGAAATCTGTCAGATTGCATGAGCACTTCACGAAAAAAAAAATACTTTCAGATAAAATTGTCTATCAGTGCGCGTAATTTGAATTTGGAACGCGTAGTGATGTGCACGGCGGTTAAGGGATGCGGAGTGGCCGCGCACGATTCGCCTGCGATAGTGACGCGACGCGACGGGCCCGCGTGTGGTGTGCGACGGCCGCGACGAGCGGTGCCAGAGTAACGGGAGGAAGCGAGAGCAGCTCATCCCTAGAATCCCGAATCATACCCTCGCCCGGGCCGTCCCTACCCCCCGCGCCCCGCTTGTGTCTTTATACCACCACCCTTCTCTCTCTCGCCGGTTTCGGGGACGCTCGCACAAGGTTACCGCTGAAAATGCTCTAGGATTTCTCAACGAACACTCTATTCCATGCAAAGCACTTACAGACAGTTGTAATTTGTATTTTAAAAATTTCTTAAACGTTGATATAATTCCCAAGTACTGAAGTTTCTTAGGTTTTTTTATGAACTTTTTATTGTTTGACTACTGGATATGGGTCTCCTCTCATAACGAACTAAGGCTATCAATGAATACAATCAATGCTTATGGCAGCATACCTACAACTTGGATACCACAGTGTCATATTACTATTATGGAATCAAGACTCTTTTGTTGCATATAGCTTAAAACAATCCATACTCTTGACAACTCATTTTATTTATGAATATCATAACTAAGTTGGTTTCAGATTTATAGGTGGATACCTATACATGCATTCGAAGTGCGAAAACATTCAACGCTGGTGGCCATTGAACAAAGCGCCGATTATGTAAACAAGACTGATTGAACAAGCAACTTGACTTAACTATGTGTGTGTTACTGTATCACTTGCTACTACCTAATATTTCCGCATACGTAGGCTGTGCTATCTAATATTCTTTATGTCGTTTCCAGTGTATCATTATATCGATTCTTAAAGTCGAGAAAACGCAATCGACTTCATTAGATCATACCGATCATTGTATTGTATGTAGGGTTTTATTACTGAAGCTATTACGACTCGTGTCTCCGCAGCCGCCCGAGCGGATCGAAACGTCAATTTCCATTGCTCGCGTGACGTTTCCGAATGCAGCAGCACATTTCACATTTTCCGTCTGAAAATAACTCGAGCGAGTGGCAAGTGAGACGGCGGACAACTAGATAACGCTCAAGATCTGTGCGGGCGAGTGCGATTGGCCGGTGCGGCCGGGGGGCGGGGCCGGGCGGCGGATGCACCAATGGGATGCTCCCCGTTATCTGCGTCTTTGTCTGTCAGTGGATTCTGTGGCACAGGTGCTCTGCGCATCAAGAGCCGATTGAGCTCGTTCTACCGTGCCACCCTACAGCCACTCTACGTTGATAGGTATAATAAAGCTACGTGTAACGTAGACTATTGCATGCTCAAAGATAGATTTTTTTTCATATCATCTTTCACCTGTCTCTAATGAATAGACGTACCAATATTCATGCTCAATGCGGTAGACTGAACTGATGCAATTACTAATTAACTTCATTCGTGTTAGTTCGTTCACTAATGTGTACAAGGGAACTAATATAGTTTTTACTTTCATCAGTTTTTTTAAGATTACCTTCAGAGTTTGGTATAGATTAGTAAATTAATATTCTTCGGCGATGTAATGCTAGTCCCAAAAAGACATACCTTTACGAGGAATTACAAGTAGGTACCTACTGTTGAGGTTTGCCTCTGTTTAATACGGTTCCATATAGACTTTTTACCTACAACCAGATCTGCAAGCATGCTTAGTATGTTCATGTAATACGTGCAGTTTCAGAAGACTGCCTGAAATCTTACGTAGGAGGTATGAGTAGGTAAGTATTCACATAGATCTAACAATCTGTGTTCCAAATTAAAACGCAAATCGATTACGAGCTACATCGCTGCTAACGCCGAAGCAATCTCCCATCGTGAAGGTGACAACTAGAATCGATTTTCACCAGACACACGACGTCTGTAATCGATTTCCGTTTCCGATGCGGTAATCGCTTTTACGGCGCGCTGCGGCCGAGTGAATGTCAAAGCGAAATTATATTACGATATGGTTTATGTTTCGTAAATTTAATTAATAACATTTTTTAATATTCAAACAGCTGCAACATTAGGGCGAAAAAAGACGATTGCAGGGGATCCCACTTTTTGGTGGTTTGTACCGGTTAGGTATTTTAGTATTTTACGATTTATATTTACTCTTGAATGTTTATGTATGTTCATGCTGAACACCATAATGGTGTTCATCATGTTTAATCAACACATCCTTAATTAAAACTATTTTCACTACTTTTAGGTATAGTAGGTATCTATACCTATATAAATAGCCTTTAATCT
>DWDX01005851.1:0-10150 GCA_018245675.1 Agara michaeli | reverse complement strand
ACGTGGACAAGGAAAGCTACAAACAGATCTGAGTGTAATGAAACGGAGGAGGCCTTTGTCAAAGTTGAGCAAACAGACCAAGATGTCGGTGTCAACAACTCATCAAAGTTATAACGATTATTATAATTATCAATGTAAATTGTATCTTTGTGCCTGAATAAAGGCGTATATTATATTAATATTATGACACATCAAACTGTGATTATTACAGACCATACAATAACAATAGAAGCGATCATTTTAAAGCTTATTGAATAGCAAAACACAAAAGAATAAGTAAAATAAAAGAGTTACGTTGTTAAACAAACATGATATTTAATTTCGAATATCTCATGTTACGAGCTGCCTCGTCTACGTTCCAGGGCCGGCGGGGACCACAGCGCGGCGGAGGTGGACGGCGAACGAGGGAGGTACAGGTATTTGTTCTTGTGATATTCCTTGACTATTCTGTTCGATATACCATAAGTAAAAGTTAAAGATAAAACTTGTTTATATCCGTTTGTGGTATTTGAAACAAAAACAATGAAACAACTGAATAGATAAAACATTACATAATTTTCTTTGCACAAATTTTACTTTCTGTAAAATAAAAATTAAATAGATTTAAGAAAACGAGGAACCGCAAGAGCTAGGACGCGGCGCGGCCCGGGCTCGGACGAGGGTTTCCTCTCGGCCGGATGCCGGGTAGGGAACGAGCGGTACGGGTAGTTATCTATACTTCTATACTATTGTATAATATTCAATATTATAAAGAGGAAAGATTTGTGTGTGTGTGTGTATATATGTAACGAATAGGTGCAAAAACTACTGGACCGATTTCAAAAATTCTTTCACCATTTGAATGCTACTTTATCACTGATCAACATAGGCTATATCTACAAAAAATGTCGCCATAGCATATGTTTTTTAGTTACTTCAAATCTGGACATTCCGTTCAAAAGATATTACGAATTTAAAACATCAATCGATCAACAACAATCAAACAACAAAATTAATTGAAAAATTACCGCCGCTGCGTGTCTCGAGTCTTAACATTATAATATGTATAAGCGTTTCGGTGGACGTATATTGTAATTTATAAATAAATAATAACACGTGACAAACGTAATACGTGGACGTGCGCTGCACCCGCACGAGCGACGCAATTTAAAACGACGGCAGTACCCACTAGTTGTTTACGTAACCCGTATTACGAGTTACCTCCTTGCCGGTGCGAGCGGAATGCGGGTGGCGTGTAGCGAGGGAGCGCGGTGTGTTGCAGCCTCATGGTGCGCTGCGCGTCGCAGTCGTCGCTGGACGAGTCTTCGCAGCGGCGCGAGACGGGCGATGCCGGCGGCGCAGGCGGCGGGGACGCGGGCGGCGGCGGCGCGGGCGCGCAACACGCGGCCCAGCTGCTGGCGGCGCTGGCGCGCCTGCGCCGCGAGCGCGCGCTGTGCGACGTGCGCCTGCAGGTGGGCCGCCCCCTGCGTCTGTCTTCCCTCGCACTGTCCGCTGCCGCTCCCTGCGAGCCCTCCTTGTTCGATGTATCCTATACGCGTACCGACTTCAAATTTTTATAATATACGTATTTCTGACGAAATTATTTAGCGATTCACCCCTTTTGAAATTCAATTAAGTATAATATGTATCGTTGTAGTATTTCACCCTGACCGTCGTGCGGAAGGGACCTCGATACTTGCACGTTTTTGCCAGCATCGAGCATTGAATTGTAAACGTTTAGGGTTCGGAGCTTCAACTGTAAAAACTAGAGATGAACGGAGTTGAAGTTATACCGAGAAACCGAGCACAGAATTTCACTCGGTTTGATTTTAACCGAGCCGAGTACTAGGCTAAGTTATTCGGTATGTATTCATATAGGTTCGTGGCGCGAAAACGTGCATAAATTGATTCAGAGCAGAACATTGCCATGTACGACTTCGGTCTTACTTTAGGTTAGATAATGATTTGCATACGCTGCAGAGTCCACAGACAGTCTGCACGTATGTCACTCGCGCCTTTAATTTCGAAAATCTTACATTTCCAGCCACCTACCCGGCAGTAGGTACTCGGCGAGTAGTCGAAATATCGTCGAATGTGCAGAGTAGTGTTTTAACCGACCGCTCGGCGCCCACCTAAACGCTAAGTAATGGAACGAGTCGGGTTGTCAGGCGCAAGCGGGAAACGGTGTGATTGGAGCCATCGAGGAAGCGGTGCCCGTCGCAGCTGCAGCGGTGGACGCGGCGGCCGAGACGGCGGCGGGCGCGGCGGGCGGGGAGGGCGCGGGCGGCGTGTGGGCCCACCGCGCGGTGCTGGCGGCGTGCTCGCCTTATTTCCGCGCCATGTTCACGCAGTTCGACGAGCGCACGCAGTCCGTCGTGACCATCCAGGTACTCGATACTATCTAATTTGATTCCAAAATGGATTCTACCGAATACGTGATCGACGTTATCGAGAACGCTTGAACGATTTCTGTTCAAATTTTTCAGAACGTCGAGCCGCACGCCCTCGAGGCGATCGTAAATTACGTGTACGACCCGGACTCGCTCGTCATCACGGAAGATAACGTTCAGGTGAGTGCGGCGGCCGCAGACGGGCGAGCGACGAGGGCCGCGTCCCGCTAACGGTCAGGCGCGTGCCGCCGTGCGCAGGGGCTGCTGTCGGCGGCGTCGCTGGTGCAGGTGGCGGGCGTGCGCGCCGCCTGCTGCGCCTTCCTGGCGGCCGCGCTGTCGCCCGACAACGCGCTCGGCATTCGCGCCTTCGCCGACCTGCACGCCTGCGCCGACCTCAAGCACGTGGCCGCGCGCTTCCTCGACCGCCACTTCGTCGAGGTGAGCCCCGACCCCCGCGCCCCCGCACCGCCGCCCGCCGAGCGCCCTCTGACACGGGTCATGTTGCAGGTGCTGGAAACGGAAGAGTTCTTGGCCTTGGCTCCGGAAACGTTGGCGCAGCTCCTCGACTCCGATCGAATCACTGTGAGTCAGCGTCGCATCGTGATTTTTGAAGCAGTAGGCGGGCAGCGGTCGCACTGACGTTTCTTTGTTATGTTCAGGTTCCGAACGAAGAAGTAATACTGGACGCCGTCATCAGGTGGATGCAGCACGACCCCGACGTGAGTGACGATGAGTCGGTGACTCGTTCCATTTAAATTTGCCCGATACGCCCGCGCGTAATTTCCGATATCCGCAGTATCTGTGAGAAAACGCAGCAGGTATTTACGTGCACGAGAATCGAAACGAAAAAGAAGGGTCGAAATTATTGCCGAGGAATTAAAAGACCAGAAAAGAGTTAACAAAATGTAACGTATTTATAACATGAATCGTTGCGATATCCAGGAGCGGCGCGCGCACCTCGGCCTGCTGCTGGAGCACGTGCGCCTGCCGCTGCTGGCGCGCGACGAGCTAGTGGCGCGCGCGGCCGCCGAGCCGCTGGCCGGCGCCGGCTTGCGCGTCAAGGACCTGGTGATCGAGGCGCTGTCTTTCCACTTGCTGCGGCCCGAGCGCCGCGCAGCCGCCGCCGCCGCGTGCGCCCGCGCTCGCCCGCGCCAGCCGCCGCGCTCGCCCAAGCTGCTGCTGGTGGTGGGCGGCCAGGCGCCCAAGGCCATCCGCGACGTCGAGGCCTTCCACATGGACGGCGCGCGCTGGCGGCCCGCCGCCGACCTGCCCTCGCGCCGCTGCCGCGCCGGGCTGGCCGTGGTGGCCGGCAAGCTGTACGCCGTCGGAGGCTTCAACGGTGATCCCGTCTCCGTCCCGCCTCCCGACCCCGCATACTCCCGGACGCCCGAACCGAGCCACCGTGCACTTCTCCCATGAGGGCTTATCGCTTTTTGAATAATGCAATATATAATATGATAAATACGGAAGCCGGGTACGACCGCGACTCGCGACCGTCGCGTGAAATTTGAAATTGAATAAACGTAAAAGAGTTTGAGTACAGCGACTCGTATCGTGTCGTGTCTCGGCGCGGTCGCCGAGGTGAACGATCGTTTTCACGATTAAACAGCTCAATTAGTAACCGGCGTCCACTCCGAGAGCACTCGCCCGGCCGTCATGCGGCCCGACATAGGGTTAGTTAGCCGCCGACGCGCTGTGTCCCGTCAGGCTTGCGAGAGGAAGTTTTCGGCCGCCGTGACTGGCTTCTTGAAGTCATTTCGTAAGCGCCGTACGGAGTTCGCGCCGGCCCCCCGCTCACCCCCGCGACCCCCGCGGCCCGTCCTTTACCGCGACGACGTCGTGCAGTTATTATCGCTCACTTCGAACCACTACGCCTTTGAATTATCGTGCATTAGAATGAACTCTGGGCCCGCGAGTAGTTTTTCATAAAATTTCTTTATGACTTAATTTTTTTACTATCGAGATATATAAAGGTAAAATGCACGGTCGCCAGTTTTAGAAGTCCGGGACATTACGATTTATACTCGAACGAATCGAATCGAATCGATCGGTTCGTTCCAGTCGAGTCGTACATCGTACACGAGCGAGGCGCGCGCTGTGCAGGCACCCTGCGCGTGCGCAGCGTGGACGTGTACGACGCGGGAGCCGACGCCTGGGCCGCCGCCGCGCCGCTGGCCGCGCGCCGCTCCACGCTGGGCGTGGCCGTAGTGGGCCACGTGGTGTACGCCGTCGGCGGGTACGTTCGGACGACGGCTCGCGTCCGCGGACGAGGGTCTCGCTCGAAATTTCACTAAAATTAGTAATTCCACAAGGGGTCTTAGGCAATTCGCTAATTTGCAAAGGAACCGTTCACTAATCCGCGGCTCGCGTCGCGCTTGCGAATTCTAAATGGTCTGTAAAATTGGAAAAAGTAGACAGTGGAGCGTGAGAGGGGACGCGGACGAAAACCGCAGTTCCAAATATTCGTACGACCGTCATCTGAGCCTCGAATCAAAATTAAAATTAATTTATCGTGGACGATGGGGTACGGTCGAAGTCGTCAGGGTCAGAAGTTTCGATCGCTAAACTCCTGCCTCAACGGGCGGACCATATTATAACACGAGGATCGTTAAAGTAGTAACATCGATCGACACATTATAAACGGTCACGGCTCACCGAAGTCGAACGAACGAAGAGGTCGAGATTAACGGAAGCGGGAATCCGTTCCGGTGCGGTACTACACTGACACTGCGTCATTTTAGGAAGCGCGCGTTACATTTGAAATCCGGTATGATGGTTACGTACGCAACGAGAAGTAGAGCTCACCGAACCGGACGCACGCGCGCAGGTTCGACGGAGCCACGGGCCTGTCGTCGGCGGAGGCCATGGACGTGCGCGAGGGCGTGTGGCGGCCCATCGCGGCCATGAGCACGCGGCGCTCGTCAGTGGGCGTGGCCGTGCTGGACGGCAAGGTGTACGCGGTGGGCGGCTACGACGGCGCGTCGCGGCAGTGCCTGCACACCGTGGAGTGCTACGAGCCGGCGGCGGACGCGTGGCGGCGCGTGGCCGACATGGCGGCGCGGCGCTCGGGCGCCGGCGTGGGCGTGGCGGGCGGCGCGCTGTACGCGCTGGGCGGCCATGACGGGCCGGCCGTGCGCCGCTCCGTGGAGCGCTTTCGGGAGGCGGACGGCTGGAGCGCGGCGGCGCCCATGGTGCACGCGCGCCGCAACGCGGGAGTGGCCGCGCACGCCGACCGCTTGTACGTGGTGGGCGGGGACGACGGCGCCGCCAACCTCGCCACCGTGGAGGTCTGCTCTCATATATATCATATTCGGACACGTGACTTCGAAACGGACCGGTCGAATCCGGTATGAAGAATGAATTAACGCATAAATTAAAAAAAAAAACAATAATATAAATAACAATTTTATCACGCCGAGGCCTTACAGGGGCGGCGTCAAGCGCCGAGTCCCAAATATCTCTATTCTTACAAACTCGACGTGTTTCGTCTACATTCATTACCCTCTTTATGCACGCGCGCCGGTTTCGACGACTCGACTCCTCCGTCGGCCAGCGTCGGACCCGCTCGGTCGAGATAGAACAGTCTAGGCCTCCCTCGGCGCCCGCATCCACCGACACGCGTGCGGACCACCGGAGTATTCCCTTTCTCATTTTTACGCGTGCTTCCTACTCTATGCGTGATTTTTCGTTGCGTGTTATTTTGAATGTATGATATCTCTTATTAATAATTTATTATAAATCTAATATAATATATAATGTTATTAAGTATTTATTGAGTGTTTATTATAATGACGTAGGTACTATTCAATCGAGATGAAATGCCAAAGCTTGTATTTATTTTGATATACGGATGAATACCAAATTGGAAAAAATACAGTAACAATATGAATTTAAATTTAAATGAATTTTATAAAGTGGTCACTGTGACTTAATCTTAAGAGATAAACATATACCATCGCGGACTTTTTTATAGGTTTTTAAAGGACAATGTTTTTGTAGAACGAGGCGAGGAGACGGCGAGCAGTAACACTACGGGGATTATATTCGTGTGCAGGGCACCGACCGTGACGGCCTCGTCGCTGGCGTTGAGACGGTCCAGCGTCAGCAGCGCCACGCGGCCGCGCCGCAGCAGCCCGCCGCGCGCCACCTGCAGCGAGTCCAGCAGCGCGCGCCGCCCGCCCGCGCCCAGAGCGCCGCCGCCCGCCCCGCCCGCCGCGCCGCCCGCGTGCCGCGTCAGCACAGAGGACGTACCTACGGACACGCCGCCGCCGATTAATACTCACTACGATTTAGGCGTTTACCTGGTATTGGATAATTGTATTGCCCCCCGCAGGTGCTTCGAGATATTATTGACAGTGATATTTCAGTTACTTATTTTTTTTTCAAGCGATTTATTCCAATAGTATGAATTTAATAAAAAAAAAAATGATTCGTGCTTTCCCGAAAGAGAAGCCTTACATATTGTAGCAGAATTTCATCAGACTGTACCAAATCGAACTGCCCGCATGAGATCGACCGCTTCAAGGCCAAATTGACCGCAAGCGGACGGCGCCGTCTGGTACGCGGACGTCAACGGCTGCTCCCGACGATGTGTCGTGTAAAGAGTGAGGCTCAAAATTGCAAGAAATAGCACTCGGCCACATACGCTACAACTTTTCCAGTCGAGGTTTACGCCAGCGCACCCTGCGTACGACTCGTCGTCGAGAAAAGGTACGTCGATACACTAACCGGGAATGGCCTGCGCGTGCCAACTCTTGAACCGTAGCGGCAGTAGGCGCAGCAGCTGGCGCACGGGCTCGCGCTCGGGGGCCAGCGCGCGCAGGCGCTGCCAGAACAGGCGGCGCAGCTCGGCGTGGCCGCGTTCTTGCAGCGCGTGCGCCACGCGCGCCAGCCCCAGCGGCGCCGGCGCGCTCCGCTCCACGACCAGCTCCAGTGCCGCCGCGCGCACGTCCCACGAGCGAGCGCCCAGCGCCAGCGCCTCCAGCCGCTGCAGCCGCGCCGCGTCCAGCAGCGCCGCCGCGGGCAGCGCGTCCAGCGCCCGCAGCGCCGCCAGCGCCGGGCGAGCCGCGCCGCGCTCCGCCAGCGTCAGCAGCGGCTCGGCAGTGTCGGCGCGCCGCAGGTTGCCGAGCGCGTCCAGGCGCGCCGCGTAGCACTCGTCCTCCTGCGACACGCCCGTACCGTACCGTGCCGTGCGACCAGCCCGCCCGAACGTTATATAGAACCGAGGTTACCTTACACTTGACGAGTCCTTTGAGGAGGTGGTCGCGCACGAGGCGCGCCGCGCGCTCCCCGGCGCGGGGCGCGGCGGCGGCGGCGGCCAGCAGCGCGCCCGCGCCCGCCCCTCGCGAGCTCTCGCCCAGCTTCAGCGCGTCCAGGACCACTTCCTCCTGTAACGTAAGAGTACGTGTGTACGCTGCGCGAGCACCCTGCGCGGTCGACAAGGTTCGAAGAGCGCCAACTCGCCTGCGGAGCGTCGGACAGCGCGAGCCCCGCCAGGTACACTCGCGAGAGCGCGTCGAGCGGGTCCGCGTCGTGCAGCTGCAGGAAGGAGGTCGCGGCGCCGTGGGCCGCCACCGTGCCCGCGAGCCCCAGCAGGCGACACAGGCCGACTCTGCAACGAAACATTTACGAAAAAGCGATATATTTAAAACGCCGATGACGGGCACCGCACATGAAGCCCAGTCCAGGCTCGAAATCTACACGTGCAGGAGTAATAGAGGCGGACGAGGGCGCGATACTCACAGCGCGGCGGGGTCGCGCTCGGCCTGCAGCAGCGCCAGCAGCGCGGCCCGGGGGGCGCGCCGCAGGGCGGGCAGCGCGCGGAGAGCCGCCCGCGCTTGCTCCGCCCCGCCGCCTTCTCCCGGCCCCTGCGCCCGCAGCGCGCCGACCGCCCGCGCCCACGCGTCGCTCGCCTCCTGCTAAATTCCTTCGGTACGCTTACGTAGTACGTGACGCAACGCATACGTATATCTCACGACGAGTGCTCGTGGTGGAATATAGATTCGTTTGTTTGAATTGCAATAAAAGTGTGTTTTTTAAACTGCATTTTTTTATTTTTAGTCTCTGAAAAACGTATGAGCAAAGGATAAAATATTGAAGAATAAATAAGAAGTGTTAATCGAAGAGTATTTAAGTTTGCACCATTTAGAGGAAATAAATGCAGATGAGATCGATATAAAAAGCAATCTATCGATCCCGTCACGCAGTAAGGAGGACTCGATAGGGATACTACGAAGGCTACGGTAGTGCTGGATACAGCCTGCGAGGGCAGGAGTCGGGCCGCACCGAGGGGGGAAGTCACTACGACGAGCCGACGTGTCACAGTACACCGGCAACATACCGATTGCCGGCGAATTTCATGGAAATAAGAAATGAAAAGTGACAGACAGACTTCATGGAACGAGTACGGCTTCTCGGCGAAGGCCCGCAGCGAGCGAAGTAATACTTTCGTGACTACAACTATACCTCAGTACTGTGACATTGGTTTTTGTCGATATAACTCTCAAACCGCACCGTACAGTCCGTGGGTCGACTGGCAGGTCGGAGGTCACCATATATAATAATAACAATAATCATGATCAGAATCGACGGCAACAAAGATGCGAGTACGCGGGCCCGCCCCGCCCCGCGCCGCGCCCCGCAGCGCCGCGTTATCGCGGCCGCCCGCTCTGACCCGTCCGTCCCTTATCGCCGTCCAATACGATGCGTCGCTTCCACTGCGATAACGCACCGTTTAATATATTCTGTCACCGGTCATTAAATAAATTATGAGATAACAATAATGAATTCGACCGCGTCGAAAGACGAGAGTTACTAAACTTATTAAAACGCGAGTAACGTAGCGAAATAATTACATCACTCACTCGTTTAACTGGCGCAAGTTAAACGAGTAAATAAAATGTGAGCGTCCGCTGGCCGCGCCCTTCCGATGCGAGCTCGTGGGAGCAAAAAGACGACGGCGCCTACCGACGTGTCTTCGTCGAAATCGTGATCGGGAGCGCGCAGCTGCAGCGTGTGCGGCGCCAGCCCCGCGGGCAGCGCGGCCAGCGCGGCGGCCAGCGAGGACGGCGAGGAGGCCGCGGCGGGCGGGGCGCGTGCCGGGCGGGCGGCGCGGCGCAGCCTCTGCCAGGCGCGCGCCTTGAGCGCGAAGTGGGCGGGCGCGTCGCCCAACACATGCAGCTCTTCGGCGTACAGCTCGTGCAGCGCATCCAGCGCCTCGCTCAGCGAGTAGCGGACGAGTCTCCGCGACTCTGCGGCCGGCTGCCCCTCCGAGTCGGAGCTCCAGCAGTCGCTCTGATGACGCAGTTGTACATGTATTAGATATGTGGCCACATGAACCGATACACTTTGTACAATGTATTATGTTATGGCTATTGACTTTGTTTAATCAATTTGGACTTTAGTTCTGCATGTTTACAGCAGTGTTTCGTAATGTGGTTCAGGGGATCTGGGGATCTTCTGGGGATCAGTCTCAAATCTGGATTATTTAACAATCACAAATAAACGCTGTCAAAAGTGAAGGTGGAGTAAAACAAATACAGAAATAGATTAGAAGGGAAATCAGACTTGATTAGTAATGACATCGACCCAAAATATCATTAATGTAGTTCAGAAAAAAGCAGTAACAACCTTCCCATTGACCTGTATGTGTTTTTCATTTGTAGTACATAAATGGAATGAGATTTACTATTTTTTATTTATTTATTTTAAATTATGCTCGATTTTTAGAGAGTTCAGACAAAAAAGGTTAAGACAAAGACAAAGACAAAGACGTTTATTTG
>DWDX01005850.1:0-10150 GCA_018245675.1 Agara michaeli | reverse complement strand
TTGTCTTTACACGCTAGTTTATATAATACACTTACAAATACATAGTTCACGGCACATCTCAGAAACATATTCATTTTTGTTATTAAAAAGATTTTATGCTATTTAAAATAAAGCGTAAAAGGAATTATAACTCCTCCTTTAGAAAATTTGAGTTTGATGGGCGGGTATGCGTAACGGCTAGTAATAAATCTTTTTCTTGTTTGTACTTAACTCTGTAAACAACGTAAATGATAATATAATTCAATTTGTTTAACCTCAAAATATACAAGAGTTTTGTTTAGTAATTTGGATTTTTTTCTAAAAAAAATTTACCACCTTAAGTGGCGCTCTGACTTATAAACTGACACCTGACAGATGATAAGAAGTAATAAGTTAAGAAATATTCCGTCGAAATTTTCAAATTTAATATGATGGATAATTTCACTATAAAGTTTAAACAGTATGGTTGTACAAATTAAGGATTACTTAAATCTTAATATTACAGTACGTCAAGATAAGATCAGTTTTAAAATTTCATTAGATATTCCTTTATTTTTTATTATCCTTACCATATTATAATAACCACTTGCACACCATAATAATTAAGTAGGTATGTATGTAATTGTAATAACATGCATTAACAATTACTACAATTGGCAATCATTTGTGCCTCCTATTAATAGATTAATGAAAAGTCATGAAACAACAGTAGATTTGTGGCTTTAATTATTGTCCATGTCCCTTAATATCTGACACGCTGTCCATTTAGCAATGGTATTTAATGATGTTAAATATTTGTATGATGCAAATAATGATTGAATTTGTAATAGGTAGCTACTAATGTGGACGAGGACAAGGGAGTTTCCGGTGTGCAGATAGTGGAGCCAATGGCATATGTGACCACAGCGCCAGTGGGCCGTGGCGGGGTGACCGCTTCGGGCGTACCGGGTGCCATATTCGGTCAGTGCACATTGTTGTTTACCGACGCGCTATCGCGAGGCCGCGCCGCGTGACGTAGCGTCTAGACGGGCGCCCGCCCCCGCCGCGCCCCCCCTCTCCCGCCGACCATGCACTCGCTCGAGCACCGGTTTATCTTTTCAAACGGTAATATTGCAATATAAAGCCTCTTACGCATTAGGGCACGAATGCCTTTTTAGGAAAAAACTGCAACACTAACTTCTCTGCCCGGATTAGAAATGACGAAAAGGTTAAACTTTTTAATCCACCATTCCATACAACAATATACGATATCCACCCTCGTAGTTTCCATGAGTTTTATTATTGAGAGATATCTAAATATACTGCGCCTTATTAATGTATGGACTACTGTAGTTGTGAGAGAGACCGTTGCCCAGCGCTGAGGGATAGTAAACGGGTTGCAACTAGCCAACACCAATGCACTAATTAATACATTTTTAAACTTCATTACATATGAATAGTATGGAAAATCCAAAAAAAATAATTATTTGTGTAACAATTTTAATTTACCTATGCTAGTCTTCTAGACAATAAGTACCTATTCTTAAAACCAACAAAAAAAATGAAGTCTATATAGGTACGTATGACTCTTTATCGCTGCATGGTATTAAAACAAAGCCGCTTTCCGCTGTCCCTATGTCCCTATGTATGCTTAAATATTTAAAACAACACAACGGATTTTGATGCGGTTTTTTAAATGGATAGAGTGATTCGAGAGGAAGATTTATATGTATAATAATATATGCGCGGGACGCAGTCGCGGACAAAAGCTAGTTCGAATATAATTTAGTGTTAATTCTTGTTGTGTGACGAAACTGAATATAACAATAGGCCCGAAACAGAAGTGCTCACTTTATTTTGGAAAGCACGCATAAAATACGAGCTCTTGAAGTCAATTCATTTACGTGTGACTAATTGGTATTTCAGTTACTGGGCTGTCATTACAACATGTCTTGGTATACCTAAGTACTTATTTTTGTAAACATGTTTAGATCATTGCAATGTCAACTTATCATTATCACAAATACGGGGAAACAGTCATCGTTTCCGCGTTCAGATCGATTGTTATTATTGAATTAGTGTATGTACGAACAAAAACGTGCTAAACCAAAATAACAGTATCATTTGAATGACATTAACCTAATTCACGGCTAATCATTTGGGTGTGACACCTAAATTAAAGTAATATTTATTTGTCGGAGTCAGAAACTGGTTAGAGATAAAGTCAATTACGAATCACAACGTATAGGTACCCTCTGGACGTCATTTATTTGGTCTTTAACAAATATTAAGCAAATATGTAAGTATATAGTGTTATTTGTTGTTGAAAGTTCTAATCGGACTAGACGATAAATGCATTTTATCCATTGATCATTGTAACATTTGATGATAAAGTCCGAACACCTACATAACAACGTGTCTGCATACCATACATTCTACAGAAACACAAAATGCAAGCATAAGACTGAAGATGCTTGTAGCGGTAATGTTTCTTTAGTCAAAGTGTAGATAGAGGACTTCGTAATTATTCGGAAAGTAATATTACGTTATTCATAATTCAGATAAAATCCACTGAATCTCTCCAACAACGTTCCTTATAACTGCGTGCTTAGAATGCCACAGGTTTGCGTCGCCTAAGGGAATAAACCTGTGACAGAAAAATTTAGCTCAATGTACAGTGTGCCTATCGGGAACGGGATTACGATAATTAAATGTTTATTGCAATAATGAAACTTATCTAAATTGGAGTTACTCTATATAATTATTACATTCATACTATTTCTGCATATTCACTAAATATCCTTATACTTATTTACCTCATAGATATTCATTGTCCTCTCCGTCGCTGAAGTTAGTAACGATGTACAAATGCCACATACTAATATCATTCTAATTTTGAACAAACGAATACTTTTCTTATAATATTAAAAGAAACTCTCATATTTTATTCCTTTACTTCGCATTATTTATTTAAAAAATTATGACAATAAAAAAACGATATATAACGATGCTTTTTCCCTAAGTCACGAAATTTTATAAGGTATCCGTATCAAATTTGATGCTGCTAATGATGACACAGTCCACAGATATTTTACAGACACGGATCTACTATATCCCGGGTACCCGTGGAGTGTGCGGTTGGGCCAAACGGACGAATCACACATTTTCGACGGCCCCTCAAAATTCTAATTTTAGTTATCCTTAGGACTTGCGCAATAAATAATCCAATATTATGAAATGTATTTCATTATTTTCAATTAGCTAATATCATAAAATAAAGATCATCTTCTGCTAAATAAAGATACAAAACTGAACTAAGTAAGTTTATAACTAATTATATTTGGAAAGGCGTGAAGAACTTCGTATCTGACGGCTGTGTCTCGACTGTATACCTTAATGTTTTTATTTCCAAAGTGTTCTGTGATTAAAAAGTTATAGGATTGAAAATGCATATTTAATCGATTTCGTGTGATATGTATATAAAACTGCTATAACCATTTCGTAATACTTCTTATATCGGTGAATTGGACTAAAACAACAACATATACATATATATGTACACGGAACGCAGTAAATATTAACAGGATATATAATCCGATCATCAGGAAAAGTCTTATTTTATAATGATTTTATATCTTAAAGTGTATATCTAGTTAAACAATATGAATACCACTGTCTTTTATATATTTTGATTTGGACAACATATCGTACAAGTATGTTAGATATCTTCATGGTGGCCAAAACACAACCATGTAACCATGACATACTTGGTAGATACATATCTAACTCGACATTCCGTGACTTCTGGGTTTTTATATAGCATTTTATTCATCGATAAAAGCGCGTACATTATAAACATTCAATAACGAGCCACTTAATAAATAAGCCCATAAAATTTAACGACGAAATAGCCGAAAAGGAAATGCGCTGTATAAATGTGAGTCTTAATTCTACAAATATCTACGTGAAATTGTTTAATTATAAAATAAACTATTTTTTAAATGAAAACATCCACTGTCTTTAAATCCAACACTGGCGGGCGATGAACCATGAAGCGAGCCAATCATAAGTTATTTTTAAAATCTGTTCCACTAATTGCGCTAAAAAAAGTATGGGTATGTTAGATTTATCAAATGGTCCATTATTATTTTTAATTATATCAACATGATATCTTCAGTATTAATAAACCAGTATATTTTACTCGTTAATTAAAGTAAAATAAATAACACTGTCATAGGTATAGGCGCATTTGTACCTACATGTATATTTTTATAAGTATTTATATGTATGTAATTTATTTTCCTATAAATTGTAATTATTATTGAATGATTGTTTTTTGATCTTTTTTCTACGTTTTTCATTTGCACTTGAACTACTAATCTCGGTCAGTCTGCAAGGTTACAAGCATCAATACGATAAGTAGATTATGCATCGTTCGCATATGCCTCCGTAGAAGGCTGGTAGACCAAATGTACAATGTAAGTATTTTGCAGACAAGGGTAAGATATCAAATACTCAGTACAAAATTGAAGAAAAGGGCGGATATATTCCGACGAGATTTTAAATAAAAAGCACAACCAGATTTGTGCTATGTAAGAAATGTAGGCACATGACTAGCGACGAGCAAAAACTCATACATTATAATAATATCTGATGCAAGCGACATTACGCTGTAAGAGAATTACATTAATTCGCTCGCTACACAAGGCAGAAACAAATGACCTAGACAGTTAGTTATCACGTCTGTCTGGAACATAATTGTGTGCTAGACAATTAACTCTATTCGTGTACGCCGTAAACACATGCAATTTCTAGCTATGTATCATTTATACAAAGGTACGTGAACCATTTTCTGTTTCTCGAAATTTTTTCCATTTAATACCGTGAGTACGTGATAGGATATAGATTTAACTTTGAATAATTAGGAAAACTTATTGATACTTTAAACGAAATGTTAGATAACTAGGGATTATTTCCAGTTTTTAATCAGCCATGGGCTGATTATTTCGGATCGTTTGTTTTACTGTCAGGAAAACGTAACTTAATTCTAAACAGATATTACGTTAACCTTCGGCTAAAAACTACACCTGTAATTATTACTCTTTGACACGTTCAAATGTAGAGACATATTGCGTATCTATGTAACTCAGTTTTTCCTTTCCGGATGAAGCTAATATTGAAGCGATAAGTACTTCTTTACTAACGGGTGTTGAGTTTTCAAGCGTTAAAAAGAATAAGAACCCGAGTGTAATAGTCTCTATGTGCAAATAAATCTCTACTTTAAAACAAACCGGTCACCTTGAGCAATAAGAGTTAAAAAAATATGATTACTATTAGCTATCAGACGGTGACATTTGCAGTTTTGTTAATATAAAAAAATGTTATTATTAATCTGTTTCCATCTACGCAAAACGAGCATGAAGGTTTACTTGTATCGTGAGTGAGGCATTTTTTTTATATCTTCGGTTACATTATTGCAATTTTCGTGGGGATCTCCAATTTTTTTTACAGCAAGAACTTTTAACGTAAGACAACGTAGATTTTGGTAGGTAAAAGAATACTTATTTACAATTGGATTATTTCGTACAGTTCTTTTGTTTACCCATTACATTAGTTTAGTACAGTTCTTTTGTTTGTCCATTACAAACCAACAAGCACAAAAAACTATTTTTTTCTCTTTATAATATTAATATAGTCAGAAATAAACCTCAACGAGTTCGTCTTGTTACTCGGTACCTAATATTTGGCCTACGTTAGGTTGCTGCATAGTTACTTACTTTTACAATATGCATATATATCAGAAGCTTGTTAAATTAACAGACAATACAATCGGGAAGACCTATACATAGATTTTAAAACTGTCATAAATTTATCCTGTGTGTTATTATCATTACCGTTTTAGTCGACGAACAATTCACATTCTATGTTATCTAGAATAATTAAATTTGCGATGATTTGAATGAAGTTACTTATTTAACTAAAAATTACAATTTGGAAAGTAAAATACTCCGAAATCTTTTGCCCCGAGATTGTCTTTGGTCGAGATTACAAAGAAATTTTTATTAGGTCTCCTTTATTCCTTATAAAAGAATATGTAGACAAGTATTTATGTAATATTAAATAATTTCTACATTGGAATTCTCTTGATACTTGAAATGATACAAAAATAAATACTTAAAATATATATTTGTACTTAAAACTTTGTCTAATTTTTAAATAAATTAAACAAAGTATTGTTACAAAATTGTATCGTGTCAGTCGATTAGTACGATTCGGTAGAGTGCGGAGCGAAGGTCATTCGGTGCATTTATCTCGAGGTGAGGCAGCGCGCGCCGCGGAACGTGCTGAATACTATGGCATTTAGCTAATCTTATGTCTATCTAGAGGTCATAAGTTTCATAGCAAGCCATTGCAGTTGAAGGCTTAATGTATACTTATGACCATAAGATTACAGCTAGCTTCTAGGCAAAAGTATACAAACATTCAAACAATTCTATTATAATATATGTAAATAGTTATGCAATCGTTGCGTATAATTATTCGTATTAACATGAATAATTATTCGCATAAAATTCCTTTGTCATCGAGCAAAAGAAACTGTGAATAAAATTCGTACGCGTCATTAACTGCATCGGATCTTCTGTACGCGCGTGCCGATTACATATGGCGGATTGACGGCTGTGCCCGCGACCTACGACGGGAGAGATCACACCAGACGGCTACCGAAATTTGGGCTAGGCACTTTTTGCACGGCGCGGGCGCCGGTAGAAGCGCGAGCGCCGCGAGGTCGATGAGCCTCGAGCGACACCGCTCCATACCCCCCGCCCGTTGCCGCGCCACCCTCGCGACCAGTTTCACCACAAGGTGCACCGCCCGCCGCGGTTAACCCTACATACCTACCACCTGTCAGACACTTTGTAAGTATAACATATGAACCGTCCTCTGACTTCGCATCCAGTTTAAGATGAACAGGAAACAGTCCAAGGAAAAATACCAACTCGAAACAGCTTAAGCGATACTAAGGGTTATGGATTACGGCCATTTATTATTATTGCCTTCCAGATATGCTGCTCACTTAAGATACCTACATGTTATAGCAGGTGCCAATTTTACTTTACACTGAACGCTTATCAGGATCGTCAAGATATGACATTACAGACGTAGCATATTTGTGCAATAGGACGTGCCACTCGTTGGAGCACGCGAAACGGGCTTTGTGTAAGTAATTGCGAGTGAGTACTTGCTTACGTACATAAAGCGCACAGCCGGCTGTGCTTAGCATATTTTAATTATTGACACATATTTAACGTTATCGCCACTGTCTGGGTCACCGTTCGAATAATATACAGGATATCTTATTCAGTAGACGTAGGACACTATACATTGAAATGCTGGACAGACCTTGTGGCCCTTAATTCATTAATTGATACACCATTGTGCGTTCTAATCATACAATATACATATGCAGTAGTGTAATGTAATGTAAATGACTGACAATTTTTCTGCTAGCCTAGCGTTTCGTGTGATTGTTTAGAATCCTGCTCTTATAAAATAAATTACTTACTAGCACCTATTTATCTACGTAGTAAGTACCATACCGATGAGTTTGATGCAACATTTTATAGTTTTCTCTTCGGCAAATCTTACAAATATAATCAACATGCGTTATAAATATAATAAATAATAATCAATCAGTGAGTATAAAAAAAAGTGAGACTCTCCAACGATTCCAGTTGGGAAAATACCTACGCCTAAAACAAAGGTGTTGAGGTGTATTAAGACGATATATTTAATGATGTTGCTTTACTTATACATGAATTAAAAGTACACAGAATCAAAATTACAAAAAATATCATATGTATGTAAAAAGGTGAAAGTTACACAACGTGACTTCCTTATCTGAAGCATGCAAGTATCTTATCAGTAGGTAATTCTTTTAATAAAAATACTCACTTTTTTATTTTTTATCTACATATTATTTGAACAGATTAAACCGATTCACACACCTTATCAGCATGTCTAAATAACCCTACATTGTACGATAACATTTAACCGTAGGTATGTTAGTACAACCAATAATTACCAACTCTAATATACATAGACAAGATTCAATAGTACACAAGATTCAACAAATTCGATGCATAAATAAAACGTTATGCCAGGAAATATATTGAAAAATTATTTAAGTATATAGACGAATTGATAACCTTTTTCTTTTTGGAAGTTGGTTAAACCCAGATACTTATAAACAAACTAATAGAGAATCTCCTGCTCTTTGAAATTGACTAACAATCCGTTATGTAACAAATAAGCTGTTCCAGTACGAATAAACGTCTGTACCTGTATGAAAAATATTTGTTTTACTAATATTTTCTGTGTAAGTTTATGTGTAAGTAAGCACTGTGGAATACTAGTCCTAGTATATATACTTTTAATACAGTAGGTACCAGTTATTATATATAGATTAATCATGCATCGTCTAAGTATAGGTGTCACGTCACAATGTAAGCAGAGCGCGTCTAGACAGAATGCAGACGAATTTTTAATACGGACGCGACCGCAACTGCCTTCTGGCATGTAATATCGCCTTGAATGTCTAGCCACAGATGTACTTACCTATTCGTTGACTGCTATGCCCTCGTTTCAGGATATTTTCAACTATTATTAATTATAATTACTCATAATAACTTACATGTCATAATAACTAAAAATACGTTCAGAAACAATATATCCCAGATTTTTTGCGAATAAATTGTTTTATTTACTTGATCTATCATATTAAACAGAAGAACGACCTTAATTTTAATATACGGGTATTGTGACATTGTAATTGACTGTTCCAATAACGTGAAGAGCGAACGTCTGTTACATTTGACCGTAAAGTTTGATGTTTACGAAAACAATCAACATTATGATGCGGATTATTTTAGACGCCGGCTAGAAAAACAACGCGTCGTCAAGGTCGTGATTACACATCGTCTGGATACTCATTATGCCAAAACCGGCTCGCAAATAGACGTATTATAGCCCACAAAATGAACACTAAAATATGTGACATTATTTTCTATAGACTGTTCACTGACACTATTAATGTAGATTAGGTACACCTTAAATTTAATGAAATAAAGAATTTAGCAATCTGGTGAAAGATTGTTTTATTAAATATCATAGGTTAATTATTTAAAATATGATTAATTAATAATCATTTTTAAACAGGTTAACAACTGTTTTTAATGATTATTTAATAGTAAATTATTGTGGCTCATTGTAGGTAATAAATTTGATTAATCATATTTATAATACCAAAACTACTTAAGTACCTAATTGATGTTCAAATATGATTATACGAGTAAAATTCGACAGACAAATGCGTCACGCAACGGCGAGGCAACAGTCCGCTGGTTGGTGCAATTACGATGACGCGTTGTAAAGTACCAGATCATCAGCTTTTTATGGGGGGCGGGGGAAAGTCCGCCTATTTACCAGTCGCGTTTCTAGACTATGACTGTGTCTAGACGTCTGTTACAGGAGGTCATGCGCCAGCCGGCGGCTTTCTAGTATTTATTATAACAATACGAAATAAAGTTGTAGTCCACGAATTCATGATGTTATTTGGAATATTTGATTTTGAGTAAAAGTATTAATGCTCATTATATAACAATAATTTAGACCACAGAGTTCCCAAACCTTTAGTTGGCTTCGATTTATAGTGAAGTAATGTCCTATTTTTTTAAATTATAAAGCCGCCCTTACCAGTATTTCTTTCAAAAGCGTGTTGAACTAAAATAAAATAAAGTTTCTATTTTAAAATACATATTACAATTACAATTTTCACATGAAACATCCATTGCCACGCCTTGGGATTACACACGGCGGGACGGCACAGAACATGACGCTTTCTGTGCCGTCCCGCACTTTTTAACCGACTTCAAAAAAGGAGGAGGTTCTCAATTCGTCTGAATTTTTTTTATTTTTATGTTTGTTACCTCATAACTCCGGAACGCGTTTACCGATTTCGACAATTTTTTTTAATCGAAAGGTGGTGCTTCCCTTTGGGTCCCATTTTATTTTGGTGAATATCGGACTATGAGAAAACCTATGAGAAAACCATAAATTGTTCAATTTCCAGCGGCAAATGGACTGTTTTCTTACTGGAAATGGAATTAGAATTGAAATGGATTCTTTGTTTACC